>PVHY01008701.1:0-45746 GCA_004024945.1 Uropsilus gracilis
CGATTAGGACTGAGAGACTGAGGATATTTGGGGCAATCTGGGAAAGGACTTTGGACAATACTGAGAAAGGGTTTGGACAATGTTGAAGTATTCTGAGTCTTACATGTTTCTTTTGTAGTTAATAGGATAATTAGAAATCACTTTGTTAGAAATAAATTAGTCTGCACTGCACTGATAGTCTTGGTTTGATATTTTGGTTTAAAAAGGCTGAGGATGGTGGTAAGAACCCACGAATGTAAAGTTTAAATTGTGTTTTAAAGTTTTTCTTTTCTGCAGTTTTTGGAGCTGAGAGCAGTTGGCTGGCTTTTGCATATCAATGGTAAAGGTGATCAGTGAAAATGCTAATGAAGAGTGTGTAGTCTGCTTTGTAGAGAGAAGCAGGCAGATAGCTGTATCCAGTTAAGGTTAAAGGTAATTGCAAAGGAACTGCTTGTAGCCTGCTTCTGAGAGATAAGCAAGCAGATAGCTTTATCCAGTTAAGTAAAGACAGAAAGTCTTCATTTTACCCAGTTTCAGTATCCTTATAAAAAGAGAAAAATTTGTACACGAACACACGCACACAGAATATCATGTGAAGGAAGCAGAAAGTTAGCTGTGAAGACAAAGGTGGATATGGGAGCAATGTTGTCACAATTCAGCAATGCCTGGGATTCCCAGAATCTACAAAAGGGAAATAAAAATCTATATTTAGAAGCTGAGTAGTTCTGCAAACACCTTATTTCATAATTCTTATCCCAGGACTGTGAGAATCAATGTCTGTGTAAGCCACCTGGCTTGTGGCAATTTGTAACACTAGCCGAAAAAGTTAACAAAACCAGATTGTATTCTTGTACATTAATTAGCATTAGATGGACTAAAAGTGACTATTTTCATACATACAGTCCCTTTTAGAATTAACAAATGCAAGAAAAAAGTGTCCTTGCGCTTTCTGTCTGTCTGACTGTGGCAGCCATGATTGAATGAGGGAGTATAAGCAAGAAAGTTTTTGCAACTCAACCTCGTAAAATAAACCTGTTTTGCTTCAAAGGAAAAAAAAATTAACAAATGTATGGAAGTATTTTTTATATGAACATGGGTATCCTTTGATTGATCTTAATGTGGTACAAAAGTGGTTTCTTTAAAAAAAAAAAAAAAAGGTGAAGACTTGTAAAAACAATACCTGAGGTACCGGACATGGGATTTTTTTTTCTCATAAGAATCATCTAAGAGTATATACTGTAGGGGAACAATAAAATGAAAGTGACATCAAAACAGCTTTCTTCCTAAACTTTAGTCTATCATTGTATCTTTGTTATCAGGCCTTTACTTATAAGTGTTAAAATTTTGCGATACCATAATAAAATGTGCATGGCATGTCACAAAGACTCCAGGAAATTTGAATCACATGCAATATGTATGGTTACAAAGGAAGCCAGGCATGGTGGCACATGCCTGTAAGCAGCAGCCTAGGAAACTGAAGCAGGGACCAGGATTGAGATTCGAGTCCTGCTCAGAGCAACATAGCAAGGCCTAGTTCCGAAAAAATAGCTGGGTGTGGTGGCACGCGCCTGTAATCCCAGCTACCTCGGAAGTTGAGGCTGGGGATTGCTTGAGTCCATGGCACCCTGGGCAACGTGAGCCTGTGGTTCTAAGGGCAAAAAATAGCAAGACTTAGCCTCAAAAAAACAAAACAAAACAAAAAAGAAAAGTAAAACAAAGGGAGACTGAGTGTCTTCACATTGTAATTCTCACTATAAAAAAAGAAATAGAATAAATGCCTACTTCATTTAACAGGCACTAATTCTTTGCTTTGTTTTATTTCCCTTAAATTTTATTAAGAAAACACCATTCTTTAAATACGTCATCAACACAAATGATTCAGAACAACCATTAAGGCAGTAAATAATACATAAATTTTCTAGATAAGACCTTGACAGGTCTTATCAGACTCTACTTTTAAATCTGGTAGCTAAAAATAGATAGTTCCATTTCTGATCTGTAAGGGAAGTCATGTTTTCTTGCTTGAACTAGTCTTTGCAAAATCTCTTTTGCACATTACTGGACAGAACTAGGCAAGGTTAATAACATTCTTCTTGAGTCAGGCTTATGCTGAAACTTTGTTTCTAACTTGCTCCCACTGGGATAAAAGGGACTGGTAATGGCAGCATCAACAACAAGACAAAGCACAAATATGTACATAATGATTTGAAAAGACAACTGTTAATCACATTTTTCCCCCACAGGACATCATGCAACCTCTGTTTTCCCTGCTGATCAAAAAAAAAAAAAAAAATCTTTTCTACTGTAATTAAAAATGTATATGGCATTTTCTTAGTATGAGTATGCCTTGCTATGTTCTGATCCATGGCCTTTACTACCCATAAACCTCAGTTGAAACTTGAAGATTTTTTAATACCACTGAGACTAAATGTTTCAGAAAGAGTGTAGGAACAGGCACTTTTGGAAATACTATATGGAGGCTCCCATTCCATGAGTCTTGGGTATACACCGTTAATCTCAAGGTCACCAAAAGAGGAAAAGTAGCTAGTTATATACAATTTAAGTAAATGTCTGCAGTGCATTGGTGATTTCTCCCCTCTCTGCTTCTGTAACACCAGACAGGAGGTATGGTGGTAGATTATGGCTGCCAATCCTTATCTTGACTAGAGAAACTAGACCACTTGCTTTCCTCATATTCTAACTTCAAGCTTCCTAAGAGCCTGAGATGTATTCTTTCATAACCATGACTATTTTCTATTTCTTGGTAATATATTAGCATAACCCAATAGCTGGATCTAAAGGAAGAACGCAATATTCAGCTATATCAGTCAAGGCCCAAGTAGGAATCAAATGGTACAAGTGCATTGGAGGGACTATCCTAAAATGTGCCAACAGATGTGGGAAAAACATAAAACCTGGGTGAAATGGCATTGTCAGATGGCTGACTATGGTAAGCTTCTCTCTTAAGCACAGTTAGAAATCAACAACTACCCACACATCTCATCAGTTCATCACCTACATTGCTGGATTGACTCTCCTGAGAAGGCTACGTGGTTGTTCAGTGAAGTGACAGCAAAGAAAAATAAGGTTGTGACCACACATAGGACCTTTCATGGTTGAGGAATAAGCTAGGGGAAGCCATATACTATGTTATGCTCAAGGTATCAGATTTAAAATCATAAAATACCAATGTCGCAGAAGTAAAGCTTAATTTTAAATTAATTCTAAGCAAAATAGAGCTATACATGCAATGGTATTAGAATGTATTATTTTAAAGCATATTTGATAACATTTGAGAAATTATTATGAAGTTATTATCTCAAAGGAAATATTATATAAGGACTTTTTTCTACTTGATTTGAAACACTACTATAAAGCATTATAACCAAATATTTTGATATGTCAGAAAAAATAAGAAAAAAGAAATAGGAAAGAGAATAAAGAGATCACAAAATAGATCCATGTATTATATTGGGAACTTAGTATATGAAAATTGCAGTTTTCCTTTTAATTAATTTTAATCATTCACATATATAATGTTCTAGTAATGTTCTAGTTTCATGTTTACTCCCCCATGTATGCTTGTTTTGTTCATCCAACAGACATCACATACAGTAAGCTAATGCCCTATTCCCTTCCTCCCTCTACCACCCACTTCTTCCCCTACTGTTTCCTCTGTTAATCAGTAAATTTTTCACAAAGAATTATTTTTGATATGCTGTCAGTTTGCATTTTTACTTCACAGGTAAGTGAAACCATTTGGTATATCTGTCTCACTTTCTGACTTACTCCACAGCATAATTAATTCAAGGACCATCAATTTTGTTCCCAAACACATCTATTTAATTGCTGAGTAGTATTCCACTGAACATATGTTCTCCTCTTTTTTTTATTTTTTTTTAAACTAGCCATCTGTTATTAGACACTTAAGACAGTTCCATGACTTGGCCATTATGGAAAGTGTTGCTGTAAATGTAGGATTGCATAATTTTTTTTCTTAGTGTTTTTGTATACTTTGGGTAAATGTGCAGTGGTGGTATTGCATATTCAATGCAGTGGATATAAGAAATGGATATAAGAAATGCCATTTACATAGTAAATGACACTAATGTATCAGATTATTAACAGCCTCCCCCAAATATTGGTCACTCTAGTAACAACATAATGAAACATGTCCAGGAGAAAGTAAAGATTTTAACATGAAAAGCACAACTAGGGATTAGAGGAAGAGGCAGAACACAAAAGATTTTTAAGACAGCAAAACTATTTTGTATGATACAGTGATCATAAATACAAGCTATTATACCTTTATCAAAACCCTAAAATGTACGAAACCCAGAGTAAACTCTAATGTAAAATATGGGTCCTTGGTGATAGTGATGTGATGATACAGGTTCATCAATTTTGATAAATGCACTGATTGGCAAGGATGTTGATAGTGGAGGAGGTTGTACCTTTGCGGGCAGAGAGGGAACAAGGGATTTCTGTATTTTTTTCCATAAATCTACAACTGCTCAATGGAAGTACTTTTTTTTCCCCTTAAAATATAACTATAAAGTGATCAGAAAAAACAAAAAAATAATAAAAATAAATCAAAAACAAAAACTAGAGAATAGTAACCTGACAAAGTAGACAAAAAACAATTGGCACAAGACGAATAAAGCAGAAACTATAAAAAAAAAAAATTGGCATGTTTGACACCAAAAAAATTGTGAAATTAAATTAATACATATTAACATTATGGAGTACTATGAAGCAGTAAGAACACAGTGGTTTCAGTTATATAACTGTTTCAGCATGGATTATGAAGTCAGATGGCCCAGGTTTAATCTTAACTGTGTTCTTACTTGAAAGCATTATTAATTGCATTTAACTTCAGTTTCCTGATCTATCAAATGAAAATAATAAAAAAAAAATCTACTTTCTGGAGTTGCTATGAGGATGATATATGTTAATACACAAAGACACCAGAAAGGACATGACATATAGCTAAACTTTATCATGTTAGCATATAATATATATACCCTTCATTTGTTGTGTCCTTATCATTTCCTTTTTTCCAAACAAGTCATTTTATAAATAAACACTCAGATGCAAATGTGAACAATATGCAAATATGATACAAATATGATCAATATATCTTACAGGAAGAAATTTGGAAAGCTCACTGATAACATGTTTTAAAAGGAAATCAAATTCTATAAAATGTGGTGGTTTCACATATTAATATCAGTTTTTTAGAATGTTTTAACTTTTTATTTTTTCTTTATTTATATATAAATTTCACATTGTAATCCCAGGGATTTACCCCCCCCCATCCTCTCCTCCATTAATATGAATTTCTCTTTCCTCTCTCTCTCTCTCTCTCTCTCTCTCTCTCTCTCTCTCTCTCTCTCTCTCTCTCTCTCTCTTTCTTTCTTTCTTTCTTTCTTGAGACTAGGTCTTGCTATTTTTGCCTGTGGAACCGCAGGCTCTCGTTGCCCGGGGTACCACAGACTCAAGCAATCCCCAGCCTCAGCTTCCCAGGTAGCTGGGATTACAGGCGCACACTACCACACCCAGTTATTTTTTTGGAACTAGGTCTCACTACGGGTCTCAGGCGGGACTCGAACCACGATTCCTACCTAGCCACGGCCGCTTCATAGGCTAAAGCTTACAGGCACGAGCCACCGTGCCCGGCCTAATATGAATTTCTTAAAGTGAGAAAATTTTATATCCAAAGTAATGACATTTGCCTGAAGACAGTGGGATTTAAGGAACTGAAGAGAGAAAAATAATTTTGCTCAGTTCATTGCTTATATCAATTACTTGCATAAAGAATATATTTTTCCATATGTTGAATATGCAATAAATTTTGATAATAATATGAACGTATGTTAAACTTTTAAAACAGAATTCATTAGCAGAACAAAAATTATCCACAAGATAAATGACTGATAAAGAAATGATCTGTTTTGAAATATTGTCAACATGAAGGAGGTTATTTGGTGTCTGTTTTTCCAACCTTCTCTTATGTTACTGGTAGGAAAGACTGTTCCCTAAAGACATAGTAGTTCATGAAAAATAAGAACAACTCTATCCACCTATAATCTCTCAAAAGAGAAACACTTTGTGTTGTTTTGCCCTTTGTGTGGTTATAATTAATGATCAGGTGATTAATTACAAATTTTATATGCATTATTTATTTTAACCAGTGCAGCAACTGTTCAGGATGGCACTGTGGTTACTCTGTTTCCACATAACGAAACTGAAGCCAAAATGTTTAAATAATCAAGGAAGGTCACAGTTAATAAAAACTGGTGCCTTAATTCAGATATAAATAATTTTTGCATGTGTTTTGAGATTTTAACTTAGTACTTTAACCATCATTTTCTTATAGGGAAAACATGTCACCTTTAAATAGGCCCCAGAGTTACTTTGATATCATGTCTGAGATCTGACAGTCTAGAATACTGGGACCAGCTGACATGACTCACGGCTTCAGACTTTTCTTCTCCTTGTTACATACAAAAGGTGGCAGTTTCCCCTTTACACCTCTTGTTTTAGGATAGCTATTAGTGTCAGGTGATTATGACACTAACCCTAACTGGCCACAAATAGCAACAAAATACCAAACGTTATTTGAAACAGTAAGTCTGCCAAGGAGTTACTCTCTGCCTCAATTGATATACACTCTTCACTGATAAATGTAATATTGTACTTAACATTTGCTTGAACTTTACTTTAGAATGCTGTGTAAATCCAATGCATTGATTTTTATTCCTTACTCTAGTATTTTTATTTTTCACTCTGTAGTTATTTCCTCATTGATAGGCTAGCTTTGTCATCTTTATTTATTCTGTCCCCTTTTAAAAAATGTATTTAATGTTATGATTGTTCTCTTTTACTGACATCTCCTTTGTTATCCATCTATTCAGTAAGCAGACTTCAGGTTTTGTAAATTTTGTTTTAGAAAAAGTTATGACATTTGGGATCAGATATTTAGAAGTTACTCTACTTCATAGATAATCTCAATTGTCGACTACTTGAATATTAGTTGTATATATATGAATCTATAAAACTAGGCATTAGTATTTTCTAATTGCTCTCTTGGTTTTAGATTACATAATATACATGAGAAAGGATGGCAAACATGCAGTGCAAATGCAATTACAGTAATGTGCTAATTATAATTTGATTATTCAGCTAATATTTCCTGAAATCATATTATATATCAGGCACACAAGTGACAAGAGTACAATAAAGAATAGATTTAAGAATATGAGGCATAAAAAATAAGTATGCACTAATTATTTAAATATATTTATGTCAAATGACACTGAGAAATAATAATTATTTAGAAACACACAACAGAAAAATTCCACATGCTCTATTGGGAAATAATTTATTCAGAGACTGATACTGTGATAGTTTGAATTCCATCCCACAAATTCATATATTGAAATCACCTTGGAATATGACTGTACTTGGAAACAGGAGCTTCAAACAGATGATTGTTAAAGTGGATCACAGAGTTATACCCTAATCTAATCTGACTGGTACACTTTTAAGAGGAAATCTGAACACAAGAAATACTATATCAAGGGTGAACTTCACAGAGAAAAGTCTTTTATATCACAGCAAAATGACAGTCATCTTCATATGCCAAAAGGAAGGCCCCAGAAGGTCACCAAACTTGCTCTTGAAATTCTAGCCATCAGGAAAATGAAGAAAAAGTAATTCTGCTATTTTAGTCACCAACTGTATATTTTTCATACAGTGCTAGTGAACTCACTATTTTAAAATTAAATGTCTCTAATTTTTATTTATTTTTATTTTTTGAGACTAGGTCTCACCATTTTTGTCCAAGGAACCACAACCTCATGTTGCTAGGGGTACCATGGACTCAAGCAGTCCCCAGCCTTAGCTTCCAAAGTAGCTGGGATTACAGGCACACGCCATCCCACCCAGCTATTTTTTTGGGACTAGTTCTCACTATATGTCCCCCGCGGCACTGGAACCACTATCCTTGTCTCTGGCTGTGGCTTCTTAGTCTGCCATTTACAAGCATGTGCCACCATGCCCCGCAAAAATGTATCTAATTCTTTAATTGATTCAATGTCATGTGTATATACCTTACTGACTGGGTTACAATATCCTAGTTGTAGACCAAGTACAAAAAAGAGGGACATCTAGTTTGTAATCTTCAATCTATTGGTTAGGTATAGTATGTCCATATACATATTGAATTTATGATAAGTATTAGAACATTATAAGAATTTGATGGTTCTGGATTTCTGAAGGAAGTGGTTGTTCAGAGTTCTTATTGATGAATGCATATTATAAGAAAGAGCCTCTATGAAATGTAGGCTATCTTTCAAAGTTAGTCTACTGTTCTTGAGAGTCTTCTCTAAGGGTCTCTTTCGGGCATATATCCACAACTCAATCCCATGTTCTTGGCAGTGGTTCTTTTAATTCTGCACATTTGTAATAAGACTGGAAAACATCACAAGGGGAAATCCTGATTGACTTTAATATCAACAGTATTCAATTCCAGAGCCACATTTAGCAATGTTGACTTGTTTGCCCTGTCATTTTTTTCAGTACTCTTGATATAGGTTTATATGAGTCACACAGTTTTAATAGCTCATCAGGTGCAAGTGTTACTGAATGCTGCATAAAATTAAAACACAGTAATTAGATATTAGACAAGATCTTTCAAATACGACTGATTATCACACTTATGTGGTATGTTTAAAATCAAAATATCTAGGTTGAAATATCAAAATATATAGGTAGAAATCCTTTAAAATATAGGATGTGGTTGCTTTAGTGATTATAAAGCAAACTAGGAACTATTTTTTGAATAATAATTTTTAAAATTCTGTAATTTTTAGATATGTTTGATCCAAATGTAGAAGCTACATTTGATCACTTGGACACTCTCTTCCATAAAAATGAACTAAAAAAAAAAGACAACAGGAAATTTATTAAGCATTGTATTTTTTTTACCTAACTTGATTCATTAGATTCAACCATTTTATTTTATTTTAAATGCTCTGGACTTAAATATTGGTCATCAGTGTATTTTAGAAATATATAAAATCATTCTCTCCTCTCATTTTTTTCTTTCTGCACCCAAATAGATTACCATATAATAAACCTTGACACCAATAAATTTTCTTTGGTAATGTTTGACAGTTTTCAGAGTAAATTAGGATCACTATATATCAGGATGTTTCATTTTATTAATTACAATGGACCATTTTTGCCTATGTAAAGCTGTAACCTACAAAACCTATGAAAGAGATTTTTTTTTGTTTTGTTTTTTGATGTTCCACTATCTGAAACCATGAGCTGCAAAATATTTATGTCCAAAAGAGAGGTTGGTAGAATGCATATCTGTAGAAGGACGAGAATTAGTTGGCACCCAAACAAATTGGATTTTACGTGTTTCATATATGAAGGACCACTGATTTTTGAGGCTTGAAAGAATTCAGTCCACCAATGCTTCTCCTTACTTCTATCTTGGAGCGCCATTTTACCAAAGTTTGTTCAACAGTTGTCTTGCTATCCCTATCTATAATGAAAAAGGTAAGCCTCCTTCAACTTTCAGAGAATAAACAGTACCCAAGGTCATTCTGTGTTATATAATCTTGAAATAACTTGCCTTTGCAGAATACTTATCTTAAGACCGCGCTCACTTTAGAAGATTTTAAACAAGAATGGAGTTCATGTTTTTTGTCCTATCATGATTATAACTTTCACCATAAAATAGTAGCAAAGGGAGGAGGACATGAGCTATGACTCCATAATGATCAAGAAATAGAAAAAAAAATTAGTTCAAACATATACTGCATGAATAAAAACTTATTTTAATTAATAATAATTACAATAAATTGTATCACAAATCCAAGTTTACTGGTCTTAGGCAGCCAAAAATATTCACATCTCAAGTAAAATTTATTTTATTCAGTTAATGTGATTATTATGATACTCAAAAAAGGAAACTTCAGAATAATAAGTTAAGCATAAAACTATAAGATCTAGGTAAAATATTGCACAAGAAGTAACTGTAAAATGTGGAATTAACAGGAAGTATAGAACAAGTAAAAAATAGAAATCATTACAATTTGACATCCAAAAAAGTCCCTTTGCACTCAGCTCTACCACTAATATGGTATATGATATGTTTTGTCCATTAACATAAAAAGAATTCTTTGCAGAATTGGGAAGCATGGTTACTATAACTGCTCAAAACTGCACGATTCTAGACTACTTAAGAATGCATGAAGTTAAGTGATGAGCAAAGAATTCAAATTTACCATAAAATTATTTCTTTCAAGAGATTGAAGAAAGTACAAAAGAAAAGTGAAAACCACGCATTTCTGATGGTAAGAATAAAAAAGTGTGGACTTTCCTTTTAAGACTGATTGATATTATCTAGATTCACCTTGCTTAGTGTCAACTTCAAATGAAATTCAAATATAGAACTTTTTTTCTTCTTCTATTGTCTTCATACAGTCATATAATGTAAATGAAGAATAGTAAATACATGAAGTTTATATTTCTCTATTATCTGTAGTTCTATCATATTCCATATACACTGATACTTTCAATCAAATTTTTCACCCATGCCTCCTAGTTCTGTATGTGTGTACAGTTCTCAAGGCTTTTTTATTCCTCAAAAAAATATGTTCCGTTTGTTTTTTGGTGAGGAGGCAGCAGAAGAAGTAAATACTTTTACTGTCTTTTCCTGTAATGGAATTCTTTTTTGGCTCTCAGGGAGGTAGCTCTCTGAACTATGCAAGGATGATAGCACTTCATACAGATGTCAGAAAGACCAGAGGTAAAGGCCAACTGATGCATCCTTTACTAACAACTGTGAACTCTACATAACCTTCGGGGTGATTTTAATAGCATGCTTGAGATCCCCTGTGTTCTTATATAATCAGTATTATATGATATTGAACAGTAAGTAATTAAACAATAATGTGTTCAGGGAAGAGCTTAATGTTGCACAATAAATGCATGATGCTGAGGAAATATAGGAATCTATTTTTAGCTTAGACTACAAATAGGAAGAAGCTTTTGATCACCAAATATCTTGAACAGCCTCCATGACATAGCTGCAGTTCACAGCGAACAAAATTGCTGGCAGAAAAATACTGATGTTATGGAAACAAGGCAGTCTAGAGTTTATTAAATGTCCATAGTGAGATATATTTCTCATTACAGCATTATGCTTAACAAAAGCTGCATAAAACACCACTTGAAAGATCCTCTTTGGTTACTGTTAAACTTAGATATATAGCCCAAGTGTTTCTGTGCTCATCTGAGACAGCGCTGTGTTAGATAGTATAGGTTAAAAGTATGGGACTAACTCTGCTTTTAAAATTGTGACTAATCAAAAAGTTGTGTTTCTTAGTGTGCTGCACTTAAACGTGTAAGTTCTTTACACAATTTTATCTCTTTAATGATGGTCTAGTACTTTCATTAAAGTCATGAAAAAAAACACACTATACCACTAGTCTGATATTACTTGTCCCTCTCTTACTGTGTGCACATTACTGTCAGGTCTTGTAATGGGTTACTGATTTTTCACAATTTTAGAATATTTAGAAAAGCAAACCTGAAAACTGGAGGTACATAGTTGCTTATTCAAAACATAAAATTTACTAGCATGCAAAATTTATTGGAGTTTGATTTGAAAATATTAAAATTATATTTGACATTTTAAGTTATTTAATTTATTTTTAATTGAGGTAATATTTGGATAGTCCCATGAGTACAGTATGGCACCTGACATTTACTTTTATATGCAGGCTGTGTACCTAGAAGTTTACATGATATGTTTTTTAATTTAATTCATCAGTCTTATCAGAAAGGGTAGGACAATATTATTTTATAGGTGATAAAACTGATGATTTGGCTATCTTAGTGATTTGTTAAGATGACAATGGTGGGAAATGCTAGAGTTTAATTTGAACCACTTAAAACAGATGCTGTATACCTATCCAATTCATCACTCATTTAGGACCATTTCACTCTTGTTCTAATTTAGGATATTTTATAACATCAGTAATAAGCTATGCTTTTTCTCTCTTTTTATTATTATAGTCAAAATTTTTGAGTATCATCAGTAACCTAAACAATTACAATATAATACCTTTAGTTCTCACAAGAAGCACATAAGATAACAACTATCATTTCTATTTTATACAAATGAGGAAACTCAATAAGAATGAAAGAAACATGCTCAAATATAGTTTAAGTTTTTAAGTAGTGCAAATGAATAAAGTCCAAAATCCCAAGTCTGGCTCCCTCATTTGTGCTTACTTCCTCACTAGATATGTGGGGATGAGTGTGGGGAAGGAGTGGACATGGGAAGAGTAGGGATTTTTTTAAACACTTTAGTTTCTAATGGTGGAAATATTAAGCTATATTAGCATTGTAGCACTTAAGTATACCTATATAAATTATAAGTTATACTCTTAGCTGTCATTTACTGAGAAATGTAAGATGAATTAAAGAATTAAGAAAAGGGTTTTTAAAAATTACCCATTTAAAGAGCAAAGCAGCACAGTCAAATTTAACCATTTTAACTACATAATGTAAACTTAATTTTAGAACCCTATATTACTCCATTATCAATTATGTGCTTGCATATATGTGCATACAGATATCTACATACTATATCTGTGCCTTTTACTACACAATTTTCTGCCAATATACTTATTGGATGTGCATAAATAATTTAACAATAAATAAAATGTATCAGCTCATCCCATTATTGGAATTAACTAATCAGTAACTTGCATTTTCTGTATTCTATTTAAAATTTTGTGCTTGCATTTTAAAGTGAGATCATTTGTTAATACCAATGCTATAAACCTAATACAGTTGGTTCCAAATGAATATAATCAAGATATGGTACCCAGATTGGGTGCATGGTCTTATGGTACAGAAATGGGAGAGACCATTCCCTACTTAAATATTGCAAATATTGCAAATATTTAAGTAGGGAATGGTCTCTCCCATTTCTGTAACTATTGCAAATATTTAAGTGATAGAATCTGCAGTTTATCTTTCTTCGTTTCATTTATTTTGCTTATATGTGGTATGTAGATAATCAAACAAGGGGCCAAATGTCAAATAAAGCAAACTTGAGAACTACCCCTTGAAAACTGACTACAGAACTGAACTCCATAGAGAGGAAGGGGAGTGATGGAGACAAATTGGAGAGGAAACACACTGCAGGACAGTGGTGGCTGAGCTTTTTGTGGCTTGAGTGCTAAGGTGACTAAATTTCAAGGAGGGATCTTATCCCATACTTTCTGCACACCAACCAATAGTATGTAAACCAATGTTCACACGCACAAATGCTGCAGATATTACTATAGAATGACACATGCAATGAAGTTCCACAATGATGAAAGTTTAAAAATGGAAGGAGACAAGGATTATGCATTTGAGGTTCTACAGTTGGGAAAATAATAGCTAATGAATCTTTTTTATCTAATTGACAGGAATGTTCTATCCTCAGTGAAAATTATCCTATTGCTATCTGGAACAGAAGGTATCTAAATATTAGACAAAAAGCAATTGTAATATTTGTTACCTTGAAACTAAAATAAGTTCTTGGATTATGCGAACAAAGCCTTTCAGAAATCCAAAGACCTGGGCTCTCATTGCAACTCTTAGATTATTAGAACATGTATGGGACTATGAGCAAAATAATTTCTGTTTTTGCATCCTTTGGGTAAATTCTAAGAAGTTGGATGGCTTTAATGAATGGTAGTTTATTGCAGCACTATTTACAATAGCTAGGATATGGAAACTGTTAGGAGTCACATGTGGAATGAAGAAGAAATTGAGATGGAAGAGATGGATAGCAATCTGTAAGGCTAGCCCACACAACGGGTATCCTGGGAAGCATGTCATGGTCCAACTTTAATGAAGTCAAGATGCCACATATATACCCCAGCCAGGAAATGTTACAATGATGTAATGAGGAAGTAGCAAAGCGTATGTGACATGCAGCAGGTAGGATGCAGGGATGAGCGATAACAGGAGAATTTACCTTTGGGGGCAACAGTCATTACTACTAGGTCATATGTCTCTTGGGACTTTCCAAAGAGGTTAGGAAGCTGGGTTACAGGTGAGAGATGTGCTATTGACCACCCTCTATTGTGCCAGAGGAGGCTAGAGAGATAGAAGGTGTTCCTCTTATCTGAAGCTCCATCTCTCAACCTGCTTCCATGTTCCACAAAAACAACCCAAATGCCACAAAACAGATGAGTAAGTCAGAAAACTGAGGTATATGTACACAGTGGAATATTATTCATCAATCAAAAAAGACAAATGTGTCATTTGCAGCAACATGGATGGAGCTCGAAGGAATTGTGTTATCAGAGATAAGCCAGATAGAAAAAGAGAAACACTGGATGGTCTCACTTATATGAGGGATATAGGGGAAACAAACAAACAAATGGACAAGGAAAACTTAAAACTGCCAGCAGAACAGAGGTATAAAGTGAGAACAGGGAAGGAGGTTAGAATTGGGGGAGAAATAGCACAAGAGATTAAGATGGTTCATGGGGGACAAGGTGGTTTAAAATCTCGGGGTAAACACTGATGTACATTTTTTGTGTATTTGTGTGTGATCTATTTAAAATAAATAAACACATAATTTTGGTGCTGAGCACTCAGTTAACATTTCTTGGTATGTTTTTCATAGAGATAACAATAGCTTACGTCACTGTCTGTGACTCAGACACTTGTGTTTGCAACTCAATAGGCAGATAAACAAACCAGGTTTAACAATTATTAGTTGCATAATTTGGTAAAATCATGGAACTCTAAATCCAACTTCATTATCTGTAAAAAAATACATCAGTAATTATAGAATTCATAGTATAACTTTTCATTTTTTTAAAATGATTATAAAAGGCATGATTATCAATTGTAAAAATATATTGCATTTTACTATGCTGATAAATATACATATATTTTCTAAAACATGTTTTATTATTTTAATTTTAAATCAAATTGCTGAGTAAGAAGATATGTACTTCAAATCATTGTTCCCCCAAACCATGCAAGATAATCAACTATGTATTTTTTTTCAAATCAAAGAACAAAGGAAGAATCTATCAAAGCATGCTGAGGGTCTACATATATCTTTGATAAAATGATAAACTATTCAAGGGTTGCAAAATTTCTTATTGAAAAAGTACTCCCCACAGCAAATTTATTTTAAGAAATTCTCTGTATTTTTCTCTTTGTTGCTTTCTCTTTGAAAGATCCTGGCCTACCTTGCTGGCCTCCACCAAATGAGACCAAGGTGTTTCTCAAATATCTGATTCTTCTGTTCAGCAGCTCACCTTCTATAGTGTAATTCTATGCACTGACAGTACAGGTTCACTTGTTTATTAAGATAATCATTCATAATTCTTAAATAAACTGTTTTAAGTCTCTTTTTAATTAAGTTTTGGTTAGATTCAGCATGATTGACAGGAATGCTCCAGTACATTAACCAAGATTATCAAACTACCACCCATTTTAATCTACAGATACTTGGAAAAACTCCACTCTGTTAAAAGTATGTGAAAATAGTTGCACATGAAGTGACAGCTTTTCTATACCTTTAAAATTCAAAACTTAAAACAATGTATCTAGTACTTATTACAGTCTAAATTCTAACTCCATTTTAACACTTATGCACTGATGTTCTATCATAATATCTTCTCCTTTATGCATGACAGTGTTTGTATTTAATCTTATTTATATCATAATTCTCTTCCCAATCATTTAAATGTCATTGAGTGCTTGCATGGTTATACTACAAATATAAAGACTAATATGTATATAAATATAACATAACATGTATAGTGTACAAAAACCTCAAGGAAAGTTTTGTTCTTAAAGAAATATATGAAATAATTAGGTTAAATAATATTTAAACCTCTCATTGTCATATCACAAATGCATTGGTCTTTAAATTCTTCTTTTCTAATGTTTTCCAAACTAAAAAGAGGTTTTGCAATATTTTTATTATTTATATTAAGATAAGAGTCATGTCAATGAACTAAAAGCTACCTTAATTATTACAGCTATATATAAGAGACAATATGCCACAGATATTTAGGTAAAAGACACGCTTAAGCAGCGGCATAGTACAAATTTAAGAGTCAGGAAGCAGTTTTAGAAAAATGAATATATTAGTCTGTCTTGCGCAGAGTTGTTTTATTTTTAAATTCTTAGATTCTACAATCATCCAACTGTTCTTTAAACACTTTTGCATTTGTTTAGTTAAATAGCATAGAATCTTTAGCAATGCAGAGCTAATTTTGACAACTCTAATGTTATATTTAAATCATATGTTCCAACCCTGTCATTTCCAACACAAGAAATCTTCTATAATCAAGTATTGAAATGTCAATTTAAAATTTAGGATTTTTGAAATAAGCTTTTTAAAAAGCTAAAGTATACAATATATTAAAAAATCTATGGTAACTACTGTTTCTTACCTTTGCCTTTACTTTGTGGATTTGACAGCTTTTCTAGAAAAAAAAAAATCTTTCACCCAGAGTATTATATCAAACATGAAACAGGAACTGCAAAGCTCAGATACACAGACTGAAAATAACAAAACACCAGGAATAACTCTTTTGTAACAGGGGTTCTCTAACTGATCAAAGAAATACAGGAAGAATCAAGATCAAATCTTCCAGGTTGCCTTTTAACATAGACCATTTTTAAAGGTAGTTTTCAAAGCAGTTTTTTTTTTTCCAATAAGAAAAATAGCTTAGAAATAAAAAGAAATTACTTTCTTCTTGCTCTTATAAATTTCAGAAAAACACAAAGTGACAAATGATTAATAAAAGCAATTCTTATAAGAGAATAGAAAATTTAGTGTATGTTTATCTCTAAAGTTACATGTTAGAGAATTAAGAATTAGTGTGAACAACTAAATATCTTGATATTTCCTAATTACAGAGCTATAAATGCCAGATTATTTTAAACTTATAGGTACATATCAGTTAATTGATGGCAATTAACATTGCTTTTCAGTATTTGGAGAAAAATCCATTCATCTATATTTTAAAGAAACATTTTTTAATAACTTGTAGTTTGGCTAGGTATGTATGGAAAGCACTGGAGACCTGTGACTTTGTGTGTGTGTGTGTGTGTGTGTGTGTGTGTGTGTGTGTGTGTTAGGTTAGCTATAGAAAAAAATAAAAGAAAGAAAGAAAAAGAAACACAATGAAAATGACCTTCAGCCTGGAGTTAAAATGAAAATTAAAAAATGGCCTTTTGGACACTGACCTTTCCACATCCTAAAATGATTGATGACATCATGTTTAATGGTGCTAATATAGTACTTAATACCACATAATTCACTCAAAGCAAAGCAAATGACTTTTAAACTATCTTAAAAAAAGAAGACACAGCTCAGATCACCAGATTAAGATCTTTACTGCTACCCTCAAAGTAGAAAAATAGTTCTCTGAGGGAAAATACTTATACATACCTCATATTTAGCATCTAGTTTGCTATTTTTCAATTCATTAGGCTCAAGGCTCAATGGTAACTTAAAAAAGATCTAAATAAAACTTTTCTATGATCAGATATATATCACAACTCATATTTGAAGTACTATCAGACACTCAGAAACACTAAGGTTTTGGCTTTGCTATGGTATTTAACTTTTTAAATAATTTTTCCTGATTTTTTATGATAATTGATTTTATATATAGAAATACAAAAACATAAATGTTGACCTCAGATTTATATATATGTACATGTTTATTTTAATTTCATCAACATGAACTATAAAAAATAAATTCATGAATTTCACTTACTTGCCTGAATAAATGACATGCCCTGTATTAAAATTGTTTTTTAAACATAAACTTAAAATTAAAAAATATAAAATTATATATTTATAATAAATATTAATAGACATGTATTAAAGTGGAATTTCATATTAGACTGGAAATACACTTACATAGATGGTTAGAGTTTATATATTTAGGTATGATATGGTGATAGAGTTTAATACTATTAAAAGAACAACTTGATAATATATTTATAGTAATCTACAGAACCTCTCAGTTTGTTTAAATGTGATGTTAATATACAAACTTGATATTATGAGAAAACAAAACCTTGTAAGAAAAATTTATTCACATAGGTGAGTCCAGATACTTGTCATTTAACATAAATATATATATGGAAAACCATTGAGTAGCAAATAAAAATACTTTTTCTTCAATTTAAGAGGATTCAAACTGAAAATTGTAGACCTTTTTTGCTTAACAATGTCAAGGAATTTAAATAAATATTTAAATTTGGGTAGAAATCTCTACGAAAACAATGTATATTTGCATTTCTTAATTTTAGAATTTATTCACCTTTATAGAAAAAGATTTTAATTAAAATAAATAAATGCAAAAAATTAAAAGGGTTTTTACTAATTGTTTTTTTCTAATTCTAGAGGTAATTTTCTACCAATTAAGTCAGAAAATAGTATAAAACTGTTTTTCATTCCTTAGTATTTTGTAATATTTTGACAAACCTATGCTTAGAAAATTGTGTGGCTAGGTAAATAAGACTGACCCATATAAAACATCATTTTTTAAATTGAAAATATTACTTCTAATTCAAATCCCCCTCTTTTTAATTTTTTTTTGATTACAATTTTGTTCTTCATTATGTACACATTTTACTCACAACTGTATATTTATTGATTGCATTTTCAGCTTTTCTTTAGAAATTTTCAAAAGTTCAATTAAATGATCAGAATTAATCGAGTATATTAAGTATATTATATTCATCTTTATAATTACGATTATAATATTTAATATGGAATTACTTGAAAATAGCCACATCCTCTAAAATACATTTTAGAGTATACAATATTCTGCTTAAAGATGAAACTACAATTCTCTCCGCCAAACTATTTCTTCATTTTTGACCAATCCTATGTTGCACCCTGTAAAGAAACCACTCACTTTCTTTCTTAATTTTTACTCTTCCCACCTATTACATATGGCACACTGAGTTTGCTCCAGTTTGAAAATGTCTTTACATCACTTGTAATAACACATTTTCAGAATTCCCTCAAGATTATGCTGTATGATTACATAAACCTGAAAACCCAAATAATTAAAATTCTTCAAATTGTGAGTATAAAGCAATCACTTTCAGTAAGGCTATCTGGAGTTTCCTAAACAGACTTTAATATGGGAATTTTTGAACACTATTTTTCAATTTTCACATGGGAATTGTATTTTTTTATTAAGTAAAAGGGTGATGAATAAATGCATATGATAAAATTATAAACAAGCACATGAAGAGCTGAATATTTTCCAGAGTCATGAGTCATGAATCTGTAAATTTATCACTCTAAGCAAAGCCTTCTCAGGTTTGAAAGATAATGATAACAATGAGAAAGTAAAAATTGTAAGAAATTATTAGCAAAACTATGAATGCAAATGCAACATTTTAAGATAATTAAGAGCTATCTCAAAACATAAATAAACCCAACAGTGATGAAAAACTATTCACTGGAGAAAAATAGTATCACACAAACAAAACTATTACTGTAAAACCTTTGAGGACAACAAACATCTCTAGAAATGGTACACTGTTATATATACATGTATAAACATTAATAATATATGCGACTTGTCTGTTTTAGTCCAATTTTAATTCATTCAACAGAAAGCATTTATAAAGCATCCATTTGTCTCCAGATAATACACTGTGATTAAAAAACAAATTAATAATATAAGTTTTCTGATCATTACAATAAATAAGTCAAAATTATGTTACATAATTTATTTCAATAAAGAAACCTTAGTTGAAAATAATAAATTCATATATAAAATTAAAAATTGAGCTCTCATATGGATCTAGAAAATGCAGATAGCTTAAAGCTCAATTACCAATAAATATGTCTGTTTACATATGCAATCATAATATAAAATATTTATTGAGTTGTTTAAATAGTTATAACATAAGATTCTTGTAGCTGTTTATGCAAAAGTTAAAAATAATACTTGTAAATATACTAGTCAATAGCTAATTCCTAAGGAAAAAATATTGAAATGTATGAATACAGGGACACACAATAGAGTATCATAGATATCTTAAAGATTAACCTCTTCAATTTATTTGATTTTTATTTATTGATTGTATGTCTACATAATTTGGGGATATATTTTAACTCTCTCCATGTGGGCATACTTTACCCACCATTCACAAAATCTCCCTTGCCAGTGTCCTATTCTCTTTAATTTTTTATTTGCCACATATGAAAAGGCTGACAGCGGAATTAGAAATACATACAGAATATTCATGACCTATATAGAGAACTTCACAGATGTTGGATGGAAAAAAGCATTATTGGAGAAAAGCTCACAATTACCCTTTCTTCATCAAACACTGAAATCTTAAGGATTAATTCCCAATGCAAAAAAACTCCAGTGTGAGAACATTTCTGCTTTATTCAATGCTGCTTCTCATCCCATTTCCTTCTGTTTTCATGCTATACAAGATTTAAGTTGCACTCTTCATAGAAAACAAACTTATACAATGAAATTTGGTACCATGTTGTAATTCTGGATAAGATATTAGAGGTATCAAAAGTATTTGAGAAGGAATTCAACTTCTTTCAGCTGACTTTAAAGTGTTACATATGGTAAATTTATACAGAGTTCATGGTAAATTTACACATAGTTCCTTTGAAAGCTTTATTCAAGGGTATGGGCTTAATTACTAACTCTATTCTTAATAGAAACATTAAAATTAAGCTTCTAAAAACAAAACAGACAAAACCATTGTGACTAATGCTAACTGCTGAGGAAAAAATATATTGCCATGAATCATGCTTAGAATTTAGATGAACTTTTCCATTAATACAATGATTTTCCCCCATTCACTCTATTGAGACAAATGCCAAACATGTTCAGCATTACATTCTGTAGTTAGGAGCACAGTATCTAATCACACATTAAAATACTTTAATTATACCAAATTAGACCTATGTACTTGTTGCCTTAACCAAAGATGAAAAGAGCTAATGAGAAATAAACGTGAAAATCAAGCATAGATTAGCAAAGACTGCTGACTGACTGGCTGTAGTGCAACCATTTTGTTCAAAACCCCAATTGCAGTGATGGCATCCAAATTTGGGTAGGTTCCTTACTGATTTTAGCAGTAACACAGACACACTGAGCAGGTTAAAACAGTGATAGGGCAAGGGTCAGGGAAGCTGGGATGCCGGTGAGCTCCTGGTTCCCCAGGAATTCCATGCTGCTTCTCTGCTCTTTCTCTCTCTGGCATTTTCTTCACAATATCTCTTTGCCTTGCTTGCCACACTCCTTCCCCAAGCTCTCTTGTGTTCTCCCACCCTGGCCTTCTTCCCAAGCTCAAGTATCCCCACTCACACCCACTGGATCCAGACACATACACAATCAAGAGGAGAGCATACTAATACCACAGGTGCTGCACATAGGGACTAATGGCAGAAAAAGCCTGCCCAACTCATTTACCTGCACTGTCCAGTATGTGTAAACTTCTTCATGGTTATAAGATCTGTATTTACTAAAGATGACAAACTCTCCATTGAAAAGACTACATTTTCCATTTTGCTTTGATAGTAAGAGTAGTCAAGGAGATGTAAATGGGAATGACAACTTGTGCTTATTAGAAAACTTGCCTAGGGAGGACGATCCCTGGAAAGTGCCCTTCTGTGTCCCATTCCTTATTTTGTGTTCAAAATGGAAGTTTTTTTGGTTTTAGACAGCTAGGTCATCCTCAACCTCAGGATGGAAGTTACGCACTGAGCCTGGCAAAGTAGAATACAAACTATTTCATATCATGTGCTTTTGTGAAACTAAGGTTCTTATTTCTGGAATACTTTTAATGTGAGAGAGGATACTCAGTTGTGTTTAGCCTCTTATATTTTACTTGTTATGAAAAGATGAATGTTTCTGAACTGATATAGAAAGTAATTAGGAAATCTCCAAATAGCATTAAGGTACAAAATGACAAAGATAAAAGATAATAAAAGCAACACATTTCAGCCTGAAAACTTGGTTTGTATTATTTGACAGAGGAATGCAAATGAAAACTAATCCCCAGAATTGATTCCATTTAGAAGGACATTGAAAAACACACACACACATAAAAAATATAATAAAAGAAAGATTTTATATCTCAATAGAAATGCTACTAACATTGCTCTCAAACATTTCTAATAGTTACATATTAAGGTAAATTAGCATTTTTGACATTAATTTGCATCCTACACATGTAAAGATTTTTTGGAAGATTCATTAGAATTGAAGTCTAGAAGCCCTACTCTGTGAATCACCAGCATAAACTGCCTTCATATGCAATTCACTGGAAAACTTTATGGATTCTCATTATTTTCTAAATTTTCTTGATTGTATATATAATTTTCTTATATTGCTGTAGATGCCATAGGTTTTCCATCATCATATTTCCCATGACCTTCTCCATATTCTGTATTCCTCTTTTTACCTCCTGTCCTCCCCCTTCCCTTTTGTCTACCTGGTTCTGATTATTTTTTTTTTAAATGAAAGCTTAGAATAGATTATTTTTAAGGCATGACAAGATTTAACTTTCTAAGATATTCTGATAATGTTTTCACATAAAAACCATTAATGAGTAACAGATGGGAGATGGTCCCTAAATATTTTGTAATTATAATCAAGTCTTAAGCTTCTATGCTGCATTTTTCATGTCTGTTAACTGAAATGATATAGTTCTAACATTCCTTAACTCAATAAAATCATGACTGTTGAATTTTCAGATGTCATGATTACTTACATAAATAATGATATATCAGGGACACGTGTCATTTCCTATTAAATTTTGAATACAATTTTTGTTTTTTCAACATTTATTTCATTATTATCTGAGATTCTTATTATGATCACATTTCTTTGTTCCCTAAATCTACTCAATCAGAATGCCCACAATAAGGAATGGGCTATTTCAGTTTTTAACAGTGAGGTAAAATAATGAGAGTTTCTGGAAATAGTAGATTGAATAATGTATATTCCTTTGAAAGATTTAAGGGTATGAGTCCATAATTCATAGGAACATAAAATTAAATGTTTACAGATCAATAGACATCAGATGGCAAACAACTGATAATGAACACTTGCTGATGAAATATACAACATAACTGTCCTTGTTATCAATTGTAGTGTGAGCATCAGGTTTACCGATCTGCGTAGTTTCTTTGGTTTTAGCAGTTACACAGACATGCAGGGTAGGGCAGTGTAGTGCAGGAAAGGCCAGGGTAAGCTCATAGCTGCTGGGGGTGAGAGGCAGACAAGCTCCTTCAGGAGGCATCCATGCAGCTTCATGCCCTTTTCCTAGGTGGTCTCTCCTAGGAAGAGAGACCTTCTGCCCCTTCCACCTTTCACTTTCTCTCTCCCTCTCCCTCTAACTCCCTCTCTCTGCTATTCTCAGGTACTCTCTCAGGCTCATTCACATGCTAATGTCTTGCACTCCTCTCCATGCTCTTCTCCTAGGCTTGGGTGTTCACACTTGCACATGTGCACACCCACTGAACCACACACTAATGGGAGGCTGTGATACTACAGGTGCTGGTTTTATAGGTTAATGGAGAAAAAGCCTGATCAACTCCATTTAGCTTACAAAATGTAATCATAGATTAATATATGTATATATATGCATACACATACCTATATATATAGATATATACATACATACATGCATATACATATATATGAGCAATGAAAGCATCAATGAAGACTAAGTATTGCCATTAAAGGGATGACAGATGTTCACTGAGATGACAACATAAAATGAATGATCTAACTGAACACTTGGGTGGGAAGAGCATTTTAAAAATCAAGGTGGGGCATTGGCAAACAAACAAAAACAGTCCCAGTTTTCCAGTCCTCCCACTATGCAAGGATTTCTTTCAACAAGCTTGCCCCTTTCAGAGACAGCTCTATTTGGATGTTTTTGTGTGTGCAAGCATTCTTTTTTTTTCCTTTCCTAAAAACAAAAGGAAGAGACGGTGCTTCCCATTAAATAAGTGGGGTTTCCCTATGCATTGCACGTTAGTTAGCAGCATTGTTTTCCTCTATTCAATACAAGTCAATAGAAGTTGTGAAATTGTGACATCTTTGAAGGGCACGTTAAATTGTCTATATGGGTTGCATAACAAAGTTTCACACAGTGACTGGTCAAAACAAAAGAAATTTAATTTGTGATATTTATTGATTTTGCAAGTTTAAGATCAAGGTGTTTTCAGGATTGCTTCACCCTCCTTGGCTTACAGATACCATCTTCTCACTGTGTCCTCATATGGCCTTTTCCTTTATGCAGCAGCACTGGGGTGTCTCTTCTTTTCTTCTTATATGGACACCAGCCCTATTGGAATAAAGCCTTACCCATGGGATCTCATTTAAATTTAATTATGATGTCTCTGAATGCAGTCATACTGTTGACTAGCACTTCAACATATGAATTTGGAGGGGACACAATTCAGTCCACTACACCATCTTTAACAAGCAATGTTATTATGAGTGAGGCTAAAAAGAAAAACAGTATGAGATCCTTGATTATTGTGCTAATGAGTTAATATTTCCCTTTGCAACATATGGTGAGCCATCTGGGGAACCACAATTTTAAGCAGATTTGAACATGGATGAGAAAAACCTGGAGAAGACCGACTGACTGATTTGAGGTTTTCTCCAGTGGAAAGATCAGAATCTAGGGAGTAGAAATGGATAATAGGTGAAAAGGTAGGCAGTTAGCACTTTTCTGCATTTTTTTTCTTTATATTTTCTTTATATTTCTTTATATTTTCTGGGTAATATAAAGAAATGTGAACAGAGTACTGACCAGTTGTAAGGACTCACAGAACCTTACAACTAAAGACAATTTCAACACAATTTATGAGAATCTGCCATGTAATGCAGAAATATTTTCACAAGTATCTCTGATCATGACTACTCTAGTCCTCACACAAGGTCTTTAGTGGGGAGAACTCATTTCTATATTGAGTAACTTATTCAATTTTTGACAATTACTGTTTGAGCCAAATTTTCACTCACCGCAACCATTTCTTAATTATGTGATGAAATTATATCCCATATTATAAATCCCCCATTCAGTATTTAAGATCATACAATTTCCCCTTGGCATCTCTCATAATTAAATTCCATAGGCTCCAGAAACCTTTTCTCCCCCTCCACCCCCCAAAATATTCTGATACACTACCTTTATTCATATACTCCAAGGGTGAGTTCAACCCATTATTCATTTTAGCATCTATAGGGTAAACAACTTATCAGGGATTTTTACCCTTCTGACATTAGCCTCTATGACCAGCATTTGTCATAACTCCTCATAACTGCAGATACCTGGCCCAAATGGTATGCATATGTGTGACTGGGCACATCTGGGCCTAGGAGAAGATAAAAGAAGCAGCATCACTTTGGGCAGGATGGAACATGAAGAGAAAGGAAGCGCAATCTCCAGATAGAACACACCAGAAAGAGAGTCCAGATTAAACGTGTGAAGATTTCTGGGGGAGCTTGCCCTTGCCCTCTTGTCGTACAGTTGATCCAGCTGCTCAGTCTTGTGTGCCTGCATACCTAGCTCCATAATAGAGCTTTAAGGCCTATAAAATCCATCAAGTGCTCCAACATTCTTAAGTGCTAGAACTGATGATGAAATTATGGAGATTGGAATGGTGACAGTACAACATATTAAAGCTTTGTTGTTCTTTTCTCAAAATGAAAGTGTCAGAGCTCCCTTCTTTTATTGCCCTTCTATAAAAGTACACAGTACAATTTTTAAAGAGGGATGAGGCAATATTTCAACATGATATGTTAAGTTCATTTACTTCCCAGATGTTTTTAGAAAGTCTTTAATTACAAAACTTAGACTAACAAAAAATTCTAGTTAACAGTAAAAATTTTAATGTGCAATTAATTATGTCATGTTCTTTTAGAGCATATACCATAAATAAATAACCCCCCTCACACACACATACACACACATACACATATACGTTGAACATCATACTTACCCACTAACACAGGTATGGAGGGTGGAGAGTGAGAGAGATGTACATTTCAATTAATTCTTTAATTCCTATACTAAAGAAAGATATTACTAGAATTTTTGTGTAATTACGAACAAATATTGCTATAATACCATAACTATGGGCACTATAACTTGATCTGAAACATATACGATTAACTTTTCTGTATCAGCATATCTATATCTTGAGTTCCCAGTATTTTACAGAAGTTATTTAAAATTCCACTTATGTCACTCATATTATTACAGACATTTGGAAGCTAATCTTTATTGTGATAAAAAATTAAACCTATACAAACACAGAAACACACACCAATTATTCTCCCCTTAGACATTCTAAAAGAAACAAAAGCCTTAATCTGGTATTATCATACATGTTGTTAATTTTTGTGGGATTACATGACATTTCTATAGTATGTCAGATATTAAATTTATGAACTTATATGCAGTATGGCAAATTTCCCACAGATTTACACATTTCTTAAACATGGTATATGCAATAATAAATCTCCTTTATATGCAATGACACTAGTAAGTTTTAAAAATGAATTCTGTTTCTATTGTGAAATTCACTTATTTTCTGTATATTAACACAAGAAAAAACAATGTAAAGGTTGACATTTCCAATACAGGAGGCCATGGGTTAAGGGCGATGACTAATATGGCAATTATATTAAACCACTCTTTTGTTTCAAGATTTTAATATTTTAAAATATGAAAATTACAGAAAAGAATGACAGCTATCACAAATTTGCTAGGTATTTTGATGCTAGCTGTGTCAGCTAGATATGTTACAGTACTAAGAGTTATGTTAATAGTATCCTGATTGCATGTATAATGAAAAGACTCAAGTCCCTTTCTAAGACTAAAGGCCAAAAAAAAAAAAAGTTTTTCGTTATAATTAGGATAAACTCTTGGATTATGCATTTTTAAGACTGCTACATCAGGTGATCGACCTAGGCCAAGATCTCCTCTGGGAGCACAGACACATAGAATTCATTACTCATTTTAATATTAATTATCAAAGGTTCAATTTACTTTTACAAACTTCGTAGTTTCTCTGTGTTCTGGGGATATTTTCTTTCTTTTTTTTTTTTGCAACCTTTTTACTTCTAAGGAAATTGTGACCCAAGTGCATTTCTCTGAATCTGCAGAAATATAATTGCTCAGATTCACTTGTTAAAACAGATTCCTGAACTGTACCCCAGGGTACTGAATGAGAATTCACACAGAAATTTTAGAACCATTGCACTAGGAACTTAAGCATCCTAACTATTTTGAAATGAACAGTACAAGAATTCTTATTCTAATGATAACTTGGGTTTTATTAAAATGTTTTGAAGCAGAATGGAATGAAACTAATTTGGGAAGTTTAAAAAGAAAGTCTTCAGTAGTTGAACAGACAATTTGAGTCTTCAAAAATTCTATAACCACACAAACTAAAGTGATCATAAATAACCATTGTTTTGATCTTAACTTGAATTTCTCTAATAATAAATGATTTTGAACAGTTTCATGTGCCTGCTGGTCATAAGAATGTCTTCTTTTGAGAAGTGCTTGTTTAGTTCTTCTGCCCATTTATTGATTGAGCTATTTGACTGATTTTATAGGTTCTATGAGTTTTTTTGGTATGTGTGTATCTTTGACATCAGTCTTATCAGATGTATGATGTGTAAATCTTCCCGCTCCATAGGCTGTCTTTCCATTTCAGTTATGGCTTCATTCACTGCACAGAAGCTTTGTAGTTTGCAGTAACCCCAGTTATTTATGTTCTCTTCTGTTTTTCTTGTTGTGGCACATATCAAAGAGACCAGAACATGAACCAACATGAAGAGAAGGGAAATGAAGGTGGTAATGTAAACTGGTCCATCCCTTATGGACAACTGTGTAGAGGTATCACAAAATATTTTTAAAAAAATGGAGATGCCATTTGACCCAGTAATTCTACTCTAGATCTCTAATGCCCAAAATTTAAAACAAAACAAAACACTAATTCAAAAGGAAACTTGCACTCTCATGTTTATTGCAGCACTATTTACTTAATATAGCTAAACTATGGAAACAACCTATGTGGCCCAGAACAGATAAATGGTTAAAGAAGATGTGTTATACATACACAAAAGACTACCCAGCAATCAAAAAATAAGCTCATGCTATTTGTGGCAACATAGATGGAGATTGAAAAGATAATACTATGTGAAATCAGTCAGAAGGAGAAAGATAAATACTGGATGGTACTACTAATATGTGGAGTGTGAAGTAACTAAATTAATAGATAACCCTTGATAGCTGACTACATATCAGAATGGAAATTTCAAGATAGGTAGGATTAAAGGGGTAAGAACAAAGACCAGGAAATACAATGGACCAGAGTAGTGGACTATGGGTGGGGGAATGATGGGCACACAATGATTGTAATGACTGATGGAGGTATAAAAAATTTACCTTAATAATTTTAATCATAATTATTACTTTAATCATAAATTTACCTAAGTTAAAAATGAATAACTGCAAAGTCACTACTAGTTAGCTCTGAATAATAATATCCAGGAAAATGAGGTACTTAGTATTTTCAGAAAGACATCCCTGACAAGACCAAATGAAACTTAGAATATTGAGATATTCTATAAGACATGTGAGTATCTTGTAAAAGAAGCATTCCTTAATTCTATTTGATAAGGGGATCATTTCAATCATTTCATTCTCAAGCAACATTACAATGAAGTGGTGCTATAGCAGCATCTCCATCACTGATATCAAAGCTTGTTACAAAAATTGTAGGTCCAGTAAAGAACTAAGGAAAACTAGACTGATGAGTTTCTTCAAAATCCTCAATGTTCCTTACAAGGCTATTTATGATCTAAATCCTTCCAGATTCTCTCTTAGGGTCTGGGGATTGACAATGTAATATGGAGTCTGTGGCCTTGGCCTTTCTATTTCCTTTCATAAGTTCTCCCTCTGTAGCCCCTCCATTGTTCACCCACACCCACTGGTGACTCATGCCTGTTTACAGACAGGCCTTTTGATGACTTTACTCTACCTTGACTGAGCTGGGTTCAGGCCACCCACATGTTTTTATAACTCTTATATTATCTCTTTTTAGCACTTAACTCCTTAAAATGAATCAGTTCTATTATTGTCTCTTAATATATCTTTCCATTTTTTGCTTCTTTGTTCAAAGTGGTTAGGGATCATGATTTTTATTCACTATATAACTATTTTATTACTTAAAGTGTATAGCATGGAACAAGATATATATATATATATATATATATATATATATATATAGTAAGTGGCAATGAAATTAAATGTGTAGAAGATGATATTTTTAGCAACTTTTGATTTATATATATATATTTACATTACTAAAAAAAGAGTTATATCTGTATTATCTACATATGTATTCTATAAAATTGGAGTCCAATATGATTATAAAATGAAACACAATGTTATTGCAACTTCTTTAAAACAGGAGAAAAACAGCAGTCTTAATGAAGTTCTTTTAATTTATTTCATTTGTATTTATGGAAAACATTCTAAACTCTTGATAATAACCTATCTAAATTTACATACCATTTGATAAGTATATAACATAATGTTATTATTAGTGATGCATTAAATTTTATATATAAATGTGGGGGGATTTTCATAATATATTTTGCACTTAATAAGCCAGGAAATGCATAAAATACTTAAGTCTCATTAAAGCCCATGTTAGTTTAACAAGATTTTTTGTGATGTTTCTGATTGTTATTACCTATGACAAGGTACATGAGTAAGATACAATAAAATGAAAAGCTATAACTTGATTTGTTAAATAATTACCAAATCTTGCTGTTCTTAGGAAATGGATTTTATATTTCAACAATGTTCTTTTGTTTTCCTTTCAACTGATCTCAAAGTGGCACTTGAAAAGGGAATTAAATGCAGTCAACTATCCATAGTTCAAAATTCTTTATACGTTGTTATTTTACACAATGCAGAAATATATGGTAGTAGATTAATAACATTACAGATTGTGCTGTAGACAATGCATTTAATACAATTATTTTTTATCATATAGAATAGTTACTAAACAAGTAACAATGATAGCTTGAATGAAACTGAAGGAAGATTTTGCTCACAGGTCATATAAACTTTCTTTATGCTAAACTAATGAGCAGGTGATTTTTCTGGTTTGACAGAGCATGTAAATTATCCAGCATTATGAAGCCTCAGAGACCAAATTGGTGGAAACTATAGTGGATGCTGATGTTCAAGGAATTGTGGCATCGCTTTTCAACAAGGTAAGAATTGATGTGAAACATCAGTTAAATTGCACTGCTCACCATAAAAACAAGTCCCATAACAGAAACAGTAATGCGGACATTTGCAGAGAGAACTATAATTTAAACCCTGTATCTTTTTTTTTTTTTTTTCTGGAAAAAATGTGGAAAAGTGAAGTTCAGCTTGCTTAAAATTTCAGGCAAATCTTTTGTGTACACAGTATGATGAAGACACAATGAATCCTAACTTTATAAGATGCATGATCTCTCTAAGACCATTTTTTAAAATCCCTTGGTTTTGTTGTTACTACAATGGGATTAATATCTTCAACACAGAGCTGTGAGGATAAATTAGAGTGCTAATTACAAGTAAAGCCAACATTGTCTCTTACATAGATCATGTTGCATTACCAGGAAATGCTCATAGTTTACTTAATTTGAGAAAATAAGATAAAACACGTCACTGTTTTGCTGTTTTAACTGTATAAAATTATTTTTGGTCTTGGTGGACATGGTCACTGTTGACTCAAGCTGCAGAGACTATAGGGTAAAAAAAAAAAAAAAGAGGAACCTGCCTTAATGTCAAACAATACACGTCTAACAAAGGGTGAGAAGATACTTGAGCAAAGGAGATTATGATTCATGAACAAAAGACTGAGATTTTGTTAGTGATTGTAGAGACTGCACTGACTCCAATATCCATTTCATCTATTTCTGTGTATCTTCTGTTCTGTAGAGGTAGAAAAGGAAAAAGACAAAAACCTAGTGAGGCTTTTAGTTGATCGTTACAATTAGCAAATCAGACAGAAGACAATAAAGGGAAATTAAGTTAGAGTTTGTGCTTCTGCTTTTTCTTGCAAACATGATCATAGAAAGGCATATTCATCCATTCTTATTCAGCATCATTAACTAAGTTTCCAGGGCCTCATCATCATTTTTGCAAATGAAGAGGGGCTACACATGGCAGACTGAAGTAAATATATTCAGTTCTGAATTTAGTAGTAGTAAAGACAGTTTCCCTATTATAGCAGTTTTAAGTGATCCCTCCCTGACTCTGAATGTATGCTGATCATGGCACTGAGGAGTGATTTACAAGCCAGTTGCTTCTCATCATAAAACAGACATTAGCTTCATTGGGCAGTTCGGTTCAGTTTGGGTAGATTTATAATTCACTTTTGACAGTTCAATCTAGAATCTCCTCTTCAGTCTACCAGGACATTTAATAACTGACAAAATTCCCTTTTGTTTATACAAGTAAAGTTAGATTCTATTCATTGAAATTGAACTATGCAGACAGAGGTTCTAATAATATTTCATAAAGGTTATAATCAATGTAACCACTACAGGTAGCATTTATTTGACTAAATCTAAATAGATTTTATTATTTAAAACTACATATTTCCATTCAAGTAAAAATGGAATACAGAAAACAATCACCAAACCTATGCTATATTGAGGTAATATATATATTGATAGGAGAGAAAACATTGTAAATCTTTAAATAAATTCACATGAATGGAGTTAGTCTATAAGAATTTATATAGGGACAGTATGTGGCAAAAGAACAATAAAGTAACAGAGTGCTCTATCAGCACAGGAGAAAAGGAGTGTCAGTGGTGATAAGAGGAAGGTAATAGCACTCCTTGTGTTTCTAGTGATTGAAGTCTTTTGGGAAAAGGTTTCTCAATATGGAATCCACAAAACTAGCTCCCTGAAATTTATAGGTGCTTTATAAAGAAAATGTCATATAGTGATATGTTTGGGAAAACTGAGATAAACCAAAATACGTTTCATTTTTCTAGGACTATTCAGATGTTTTGATAGCTAATATAGCCTAGCTATCTCTAGGGAAAAGAAGATAAATAGTAAATTTTCTTGACAAAAGAATGCAATATTCACAGAGGGATATTATGAGGGAAACAATTCTTTTTTTTTTTGAAACTGGGTCTTGCTATTTTTGCCCATGGAACCGCAGGCTCTCGTTGCCCAGGGTACCACAGACTCAAGCAATCCCCAGCCTCATCTTCCCAGGTAGCTGGGATTACAGGCATGTGCCACCATACCCAGCTATTTTTTGGAACTAGGTCTCACTATACAGGCCCCAGGCGGGGCTCGAACCGCGATCCCTAGCCCCTGCCGCCTCTTAGGCTGAAGCTTACAAGCACGAGCCACCGTGCCCGGCAGGGAAACAATTCTAAAATAATATTTGGCATAAGTAAAGATGAGAGATTTTAACGAACATAGAAAAATGGCCATTGTTTAAGGAATAAATCAAGTCAGAATAAATATTTTAAGCAAAATTAAACTGGGAAAAAAGCTCATTGTAACAACTAGTTTTGCCAAAGGTATTTTCAAAAGCTATGCCAAAGAATGTGGATAATATTTTGTATTTAAAGTGAAAATATGGACATTTGCTTTCAATAAAAGAGAGGAAAAATAAAAGGTAGAATCAGTTTGGAATAATCATCTGATATGAAAACAGGTATTATTTTTATCACACATTGTACTATCAAAACAAATCAATTTCTCAAAGAAAATCAAATACTACATCTTAATAAATTTACTTTTTTAATGCTTTAGGGTTGAAAATAAGACTAAAGAATTCCATTGTTTTCTCAACCATTATTTTCCAAATTTGCTTGTTTTAAAATAAAATTTTCAATTGTAATTTGAAATATACTTACAATATAACAATTGCAATAGTACTTGTAAGAATAAAAAATAAATATACCCAGCAGTGAATGAATGCTAATGATGTGCCAGTTGTTGTTTTTAAAAAGTTTAACTATTTCATTAACCTTATAAATAGGTACTTTACTGTCTCAGGTTGGTGAGATATGAAACTGAAGGTTTGGTGAGTACATACCATCTTGAAATTCAATGATGTCTAGATAGTCATGTTGCTACAACAAATATATTAAAATATATTAAAAAATACAGGAATGCAAATATGTATTTTCTCTTACATGGCAATCGAGAAATAGTGAGATTAGAAGGCAAAGTTTGTTCCACCAGATGATCACAGATCTGTATGACTTATATCTAGTGTATAGTATACCTCATCTAGTGTAAAGTCACAAATACAGGGTTGTATTTATTGGTGTTCCTGAATCTATTTATTTATTGGTGTTCCTGAAATTTTATTGGTGTTCCTGAAACTTCTTAGTTGTCCACAACTAAGCACACTAGATGGCTATGAGACCATTGGAGGGCATAGAGGAACTTTAAAGAGATAGGATCCAGCATGTGCTCATATTATTTCCTTTTACATGGATTGCCCATAACTTAGGCATGACTTTGCCTGGGTCAAAGGGAAACTGAGTTACTACCATACATCAATACTGAGGATAATTAGTATTCAGACTTTTAATTCTGTTATCACTGGGTATATCTTCTATGAAAACTGAGAAACAAATCCAGTAAGCTATGAAGTTTACTTAACTTTTGCTGGTATGCTACACCTAAAATGTACCAGTACAATAGGTATCATTAACAACATTAATCAGCATATAATAATTTTAAGAGAGGATGGGTTATTTCAGTTAGGGTAAAAAATTATTCAGAAGCATTACAAAACATGAAATCATGTCTTTTATGTACAATATACTTTGAAATCACATATTTTTCTATAATTAACAATGCAATATTTTTGTGTATATGATCTTATGTATTTATGTATGTATATGACTTGGGATCTACAGATGTATAAGTTCACTGAATTTATTAATGACAGTAACTGTCCTCAGTGAAAGTGCCTTTTTATTATAAAAGACTGCATGTCTGGTCTTCAAAAATTCCTCCTTTGTAACATTAACTGGTAATTTTTTTAATTTGACAATGATATTTTAACTCACAATAACTTTTCCAAGAAAATGTGCCTCAATAAATCACAGGATTACCATATTGACATAGCTATGAAATCTATTTCCTGGAGCTCACCAGTCAAAGGTGTCTCAGCTTTCAGAGAGAATTAGTATGCAAATCGGATAGATAACATATATATGATAAGTCAGTCTCATTGTAGGTCAGAATTCACAGAAGTGAAAAATAAAAGTGTCAAAATAAAAGTCTTTCTTAAAGTCCTACTAAATTTAAATCTCAGCAGTGAGGCAACGGTCAAACATAGAGGGCCGGGATCAAATTGAGAATAAAGTAATCTTGTATATCCACCGAGTTTCTGCTACAAGAGATGATAGCAATCAGGAGAAGCCTCTCTATGCTGGGAACTGAGGTACATAAAGTGAGAGCATGTGTTTTTAGTGCTCTCTATCTAGACCTTTTCATAACTACTAAAATGCACTTTAAAAATTTCAGGTACATTAGTAGTGTCATAGGGAGTTGAAATCTCTTTTTATACTATTTTATCAGTCATTTGGCTGTATCACAGGTCACTGTTTCTTGTATGCTACAGTAAACTTATACCTAAAAGTGTCAGTCTGACTGTAAGAAGCTATCAACTATCTACATGGTTGACAGGATTCTAAAAAAAATTTTCTGTCTCACACACCAGACAAGTTCTTTGCTTCATTAAATAGAAGCAGCAGTCTTTCTTAAAGAGCAATGGAAACTTCCAATTGCATTTTGTTTATTCTTATCCATACATGCATTTATATATTGTATATATTGAAAACCAATGATCAAGTTTATTTATGTAATTTATTTTTATTCTTCTGGCCTTCTTCTGAAATTATCTTAACTTCTTAGTTTGAATGCTTAAATATCTGAATAAGGAAGATTCATATGAATATGAATCTGACTCATATCTTTTAGAGCTGAGTAAGAAAGCCAAGTATTTATTAGTGAGCTTCTTACACATGTATACAATTATAAATGATATTAGTTCTTTAAAGGAAAACAAAGATCTTTATTAGGGTATAATACAAGTGAGACAGGCAATATAAGAGAATGATTTCATTTGCTAAAGAAGTCACCTTTAAAGGTGTGTAATGACACCAAAGACTGAATGAATAAAATACATAAGGGGGAAGAAGTGACAAGAGGATATTAGCTGACTACAGATGAGAGATAAGCAGTTACCTAATTACCTATCAAAGACCAAATTCTAAAATCTTGAGCTTGAGTTTCTCTTATTTAAATAGACATATCCCTGACATGTAAATCCCCTTTCTTTTATTGCTTTGGGATTCTTCTTTAGCCATTTAATAAGATAATAAATTAACAATTTTTTTCTACTTGATAGAAACAAATGAAGGACCAGGTTAAGGGATATATTATCTAGTCTCCCTGAAGCTAGGCCAGCCTCAATTTTCACCAATGATGTGCTGGTGAAATATAATTTGTAAATTGCAGGGAGAATCTTTATTGTAAAGGTGAGAATATGAACATAATGACAAAAGCAAAAAATACCCATCTTGAAACATGAACTGCAGAGGTTATCGAGGAAGTAAGTTACCTGATTCCTAATGAATACTCACAACCTTGCTATAATTGCTATTTCTTAACATTTTTAAAAATAAGAAATGATTTTTTTCTCTAATTTTTACATTCAAACTCCACTCAGGAACTTTTAGGAGTCCCGTGTGGGAGGAAAGAGATTGATAATGATCAGATAGGAATCAACTCACAGACTAGGGACCACAAAGCATGTTCAGAACTGGTTCAGTTTAATGCAATTACGAACATTCTTATATATCTTGGCAAGAAAATAATCACAATGATCTAGTAAAGAAGGAGAAACTTGATTCCAGAAGCATATGGGACTCACAGCAGGATACAGGTGTTAATAGAAGAATCTACCTATGGGGAAACAGTAGTTATCTATTGGTCATATGTCTCTTTGGACATTCCAAAAAGGTTAGGGAGGTGTGTCATGTGGGAGAGATGTGCTGTTACCACCGTCTAGTGTGCCGGAAGTGGTGACAGATAAAAAGTGTTCTTTTCTTCTTAAGGCATATTGTAAAACCTGTGACCATGCCTCACACACATGCATCACCATAGTGATTCCTTTCCTTTTTTGCTACTCTTAGTTTTGTTTTGCTTTTTTTCAATTTTAATGAGGTCATATTGGTCTATAAAACTGTATGTGGTTCAGAGGTTGAGAATCACAACCCTTCAGATATTTCTCACCACACCATAACAACCACCAAGGTACCCATTTTAGAACCATAGTTCAGAGTCCCTCCATGCCTTGCTCTATATATTTGTCTTCACAATCTGCTGGCCTCAATCTTACAGACAGATTTCTAAGGCTCATTATAGGTTTGGTTTTTCACAATAACCCTATACTTATCTAAACAGTTAATCTACAGCATAAGAACCAAGACTATCTTTCCTAGTAAGAACACAGACATTATGGAAACACTCATTTTCAGATCTCAGTGCATTATAATCTTAGTATACTCTGTCTACTCTTTTACAAACTAGCTTTTATTCCTTTAACAAAGACAAATAGAACTCAAGGCAGAGGGAATGCAATGTTGAACAAATGTAGATAAAGAACTTTCATATGAATTTTTAAGAAAAATGATAGTGGCAAGAAACCATTACATCTTATGATTTAAGATGTCATATTTTATATCTTCTTAAACTGAGTTATAGAAATCCATCCCCTGATCTGACTTTACAGATTTGTACAAAATATTAATGAGGAAAATGTGAAAAAATGAATTTCTAAAATAAAAAAGCAGTATTTTATTTCTTGAATTAGAAAAAAATTGATAGATTGTGGTCTCATTGCATTTAAAGGAATATTAACTTTAAACTACCTTAAAGCTCACTCTATTTAGAAGTATTACATTCTTATCATTTTCACTAAAACATGGTTTGAATGTATTTCAATACGGTAAGAGGTTGGTCTTTATCTCCTCCTGGATACGATAGTGTAACATTACAGTTAAAACTTAGCATTTCATTCATTGGAAGCTTACATTTTTATTACTTTAAATAAAAGTCAGAAATTTAGCATTTGCTTTATTTCAATGACATTCTTTCTTAGAAAAATTGGCTGGAGAAGCAACTGATTTCAGTTCAGAATTGTATTTGATCTCTCTCGCCAGCTGTGTATTCTTGATAAAGAGAGAGGGAGGGAAAAATGATGGAGTGAAGGAGTTAGTCCATTCATATTTCATAACATTTTCCCTTTGAATTCTGTGCAACTATTAAAGCAATCACAGACAACAGTGTCTCTCACACTCCAAGCACCACTGACACAGCATCAGGGTCAGATTTGCAGCATGACAGATTCTTTGAGGCTGGCATTCTGGTGGCATTGAACACAAAGTATTTGGTTACTTTTCACCTCACTAACCCCTGTGACTGCTACTGTATGAGCTATCAACAAGAGTACTGTTCTAAATTTCTCAATTACTATTTTATATCTGATGAAATAGTTATTAATAAATAAGTCTAAATTTAAAGCTACAGTAAATGTATGAATAGGTAGTTATAACTGCCTTACATGGATTTAACCAGTAGATGTCTTATTACAAAAATCCACACAAGAAAAGCTAATCACAATTTATAATATAAAATCTATAAGGCAATTAGACTCTGAACAGTGCTATCTGTCTCTGGTAGAGATACATCCTATTGCTGGTTAGAATGAAAAACATCATAGAAAATATTTTTTTTCTTTTCTTACTAAGGTCAGGATGATAATACTGATAAAAATAATTCATTCAGGGTCAAATCTACTTAAAATTGGGAATAATTGGATAATAAAAGAACAGTTTATGTACACTTGTACATTTAGTTAATAAGGACAATCTAGCCACTTTATATAATCAGTAGCTTTGTAATATGAATACCTAAAGGCTATACTAACTCCTTTAGTGAATGTTAGGCACAACAAAATTTGAACCCCTAGAATCTCATAATCAATACTCAGTATGATTATTCTTTTCAAGACAAACGAGGCTCAAAACACAATACTAGAAGTCATGTAAGACATTTAAAAAATAACATAAGATCATGTACTCTTTAGCTTGCAACAGTTCTTCCTGGTTACCATAGATGGGACCAATCAGGAAATAGAGTAGGAAATGGATGGATATATGAATGCCAGAGATGTACTAGATAGGATTTCTTGGGATAAAAGCCAAAATTGGGGTGAATAGAAGGGGTAGGATTGGCAGAATTATAGGTGGAGGTGGGGTGCAAGTCACAACTTCTTAAGCTACCCTAAGAGGTGTATGAGCCTGAGACAGACCTTAAGAATTATCGTGGACTCAGTCAGTGAGATGAGACTTTTTATACCCCTGTTGAGTCACTGAATGTGGGTAACCAATGGGGCAGGGGGAGAAGAATTCTAATTGAGGGTTATCTCAGTCAAACATTTCTGAAAAAGGGCTGAGATTTTTGATGGGACAAATTTTTGAGCAAACTAAGAGAATAAATATTTTAATTGTAAAGAAACATCTGGGTGGTACAAAATAGCATCAATCACACCAGTTAATTCTAATATGTATAAAATACTCTCTCCATGTAAGTTGCTATTGTTAAATCTATTGTAGGCTTTAATACATGTTCCTTTTTCTAGGATCTTGGTAGTAAAGATTATCATTATATATTTAAAGTACACTTAATATTATTTTAATATTAACATCAAGTATTTCAGTGACAATATAATTAACTCACTCTTAAATGTTAATAACAATGCAGAGACATGCATGGTATTAGAAGCAAGAGCCACAAATATTTACAAATCCAGCATGCCATCAGCATGGAAGTATTAGAAGGTATTAGGATAAACACATTTCCATCTGATCTAGGACTATAAAAAGAAAAAGCATTTTCAAATAGGGAGATAAAATAAAAAAAAAAACATTTAAAATATAAAAAGTATTGTGCACTAGAAAACAAGCAAGTAACTATAAAATGGCATCTGTCAGAGAATGAGTAACAAATGCCAGTTTGATAGAAACATACATAAAATAAAAACAAATTTGGGGAGATAATATCATAAAGGGAAGCTGGCACACATTTGAAAGATTTTACTGAAGATCTTACTGATTTCCACAGAAAGATCATTACCTGTTTGTTTATGAATAAATGGAAGGAATGACATTTAAAAATATGACCTTCTCTCTAACTAGTCTAGCCAACTGACCTTTCCCGTTAATTCCATGTGTTTTCTACAATCCTGTCCCTCAAGTAAACAAAACATTTCTGTTGCTGGTGGGCCTCTTGACTGACTGCTATTCGAATAAACTAAAAAATGCTAAATTAAATCAAAATAATGGTATTGGTCCTTTTAGAAAGATTGATTTACCTTGAGGAATTCATATTTGTTTTCATAGTGTATCTTTATTATAGTTCCCCATTCTTTTGTTGCTTTCTGATAGTTTTACACCAATATGCTAAAATTCATACTTGATGTATATAGAAGAGCACTTTGACATCACATATGTTACAGATATCTTTAAAGAATCAACTAATACTGGAATACAAGGAAGAATGTTGACTAAAATATAACAAGGATAAATAAACCTCCAGGGCCATGAGAAAAAATACTATGTATTACTGGGCTGTAGAGACTGCATATACAGTTACCACTGGTGTTGACAAATAATTTTCAGTGAAATTTTTGTGACTGAAATATTGGAAACTTGTAAGGTATTCACTGTCTTTAAACTTCTCAAAGATACTATTATTTAAGAAAGAAACTATTCTAACTTTTCAGGTAAGTAAATGGGTGGTAGTCCCAAGGTGGTCACCACCCATGAGTTTCAAATTTTAACTCAAACATTTTATCCTAAAGGTAAATGAAAACAAAAGGAAGTCAAGGCTTATAAGTTTGTCAGATTCACCTTTTTGTCTGAAGTCATTTTTTGATTCAAGATGTCATGCTAATAAGCTATGAAGTTTTGCTTAGAGATTTACTTGACAAGTTTCAAAACAGATGTAAACAGATGTAAATATATATGTATATATGTATATATACTATTGGATTTCCAAATGGCCACAGAACAACATCATAATTGAAAACAAAAAATAAAAGCACTCATAACCTATTTTAGCAACTCATCAATATTCATTTCCATCCCCTTAGATAATTATACTACATCTTGGTCTTCAAACCTCTAACATATTTTCCCCTATACTCAGATGTTGATCTTGGCATATACTTTGAGAAAACAGAGAAGCAATCCTCACAAAACATCTAGTTAATTCTGATACCAGATCTGACATGCCACCACATTTCTAAGTTTTCATCTGTCTTCCTTATTGAAATGTATAAGTCAATGAACTTATTAAAGAGCACCTGATGTATATGTATTCTTGATGCCATTACTGCTCATCTAGTCAAAGTCCTGTTCTCTGTTCCCTGAATCATATCCTCAATATTTACTTGCCCCTTATCTTAATCTTTGTGTATCATATCCTCAATATTTACTTGCCCCTTATCTTTATCTTTTTGTATAGTCTTTTCATGATGTCATGTTCCTCTTATACTTCTCTGCTTCCCTGCACAGGAAGACAGCCGAAAAGAATTGTTACCACTTACAAATATCATTCGATCCCCTGCACCACCACAACGCATATGAACACACATATAAACACATCCTTTCTATTTTCTGGTCCCCCTCTCTTAGGAATCGTCACACTACTCCCTCTAAAACCTTATTGTAATATAAAAAAAAATATATATATATATATATATGCACTGAAATTTTATTTGGGAGCACAATGAAACACATTGTGCACACAATGTGTTCATTGGTGTATGAACACATTGGGAACCAATGTGTATGTGAGCTTAAAAAAAAAAAAATCTGTGGGAAAGAAGGAGAAAATTATGTCAATGACCAATGTTCAAAGCTGAAAAAAACTTTTCTTTCTTAACTGAAAAGTGCATTTTCATGTGTACCTATTGAAATTTGAACCAGAACAATTGTGAAGATTTGCCACAGTATTTACTTGCTTTATTTTCAGTAGCTATATTAATGATAAAATTCACAATTTTATTTTTTTGTATTTGTCTTCTTCCCAGGAAGTATGCTTTATTAATTGTGGTATCACTGGTTGATAGCACTGTCTGTGATTCTAAAATATAGGCTCACACTCCTCATGTGTGTGACGGTACCCTTGTCACCAGAGCACTCATCATAACCCATCATGGTCAATATGGCACCCTCCCACACTGGTCTCACTTTCCTCTTTACCCTATAGTAACCTAAATTTCACAGTAGGATTTACAGGACTTGTTGTTTTCTTTCTTTTTGCCCTTTGTTTTGTTTCTCCGCATTCCACAGATGAGTAAACCATCTGGTATTTGTCTTTCTCCTTCTGGCTTATATTGCTTAGCATATCCCCTTCAATTCTATGCATATTTTTTTCAAATGAAGAGAGATCATTTTCCCCCCAATTCTGAAATAGTATTCTATTATCCATATATAATACATTTTAAATTATTCAGCTGTCCTTGGGCACTTGGTTTGTTTCTATAACTTCAATTCCTCAGAAGTATTTGATTTAGTTTGACACGCTCACTCCTTCTAGAAACAAGACATAACAGCCTTGTGCTTCCATGTTGTTTCAGAGCCTGATCCTTATTATTGACATATCCTGACTCATCCTCATTCAGTCAATCAACTCTGAATGTTAGTGTTTATTCAGTCATCTATATATTCTATTCTCTTCATGGATTTCCATAGCTTTAATCATTGCCCTGTATGCTGTTGCCTTCCAATTTTATATATACTTCACCAACTTTTACACATTTATATTAATAGCTGATTTCCTCTCAGTTCTCCTTTGAAAAGACAGATGAGAACAGCAGTTCCAGAGATTTGTGATAGTTCCACGTTTCTCAAAATTCGCAATTATTCCATCAAGATCTCTATCAACAAAATATATTATACTCTTTTCTTTCTCATCCCTACCGATAGCAGTTTTTTATATTGTACACTCAGCTTTGGACTAGATTACACAATATCCAGCTTATCAAATTCTGTAAAATCCTGTGTAGTCTACAGAGAGTATTCTCCATGCAAATCCAGTTTAGGTTTTAAACATATAAATATGATATGTAACTTCACTATTAAAAATATATCATTACTTATACTTAGAATTAAATTTCTAATTTTGTTTTTTAGAGTAACGATTCCTGAGTACTTCTACGATAACTTAAACAACTTACCCCTTTAAGCTCCTTATCTCATCCACACAAGCTGTCTTTTTGTTCTCTGAACACATAAACTTAAAATACAACTTAAACTCCTTGGAATTTTCTTAATGCTGTCTGGAACTTCAAACTTCATCCCCCAGACCTTCACATGTTATTTTCTCACAGAAACATTTTCCCAACTCCAAAACAACACAATAAACATCAGTTTTTCTGTAGAGATTTATCTTTCTGTTTTCCAATTTTATATATTGCAATAGTAGTGAAAAGTTATAAAAATATAGCCATACCAGTTATTACCTGTCATTAAAATGGTAGATTCTTACAAGCAGAGACTTTGACCTGTTTGTTCATTTTAATAACAGTACCTGTCATAGATATTAATGATTTTATTTTTTAAAGAGTGAAAATAAATATTAAATACACCCAAAATGACAGATATAACATTCATTTGAATATTATGTCTACTGGACTTTAGTCACTAGCCTATAAAGCCAGTCTGATGACCATATTAGAGATCTAAACTTTTGGAGTGAAGCATCACCAATGTTTGTGGACTATCATCATTTCTTTCTGTAGGTCATGGTCTCATTTCAGAACAACTTCTAATTATTTATTATAGTCCACTCCAGTGGGGATATATCCATTAGTTGTTACAATATGAAGCATCGACCAGTTTAAGTACATAATCTCTTCTCTGTCTCCCTCTCTCTCTCTCTCTCTCTCTCTCTCTTTCTTCCTCTCTCACACATGATAAAAGTAATAAAAGAAAAAAAATAATGTTAAAAGAAGAAATTATTTTTGGATGACTACACATATATAAGTGAATATGGCATAAATATAAATGGGTATTGTTACAAAATATTATTGCTAGAAAGAAAGAAATAAGGAATAGATCAGAAAAAATGTGTATGCCTATGAAAGTGTAAAATAAAAATATAAAGTTTATCTATATAATTCAGAAATCTAATCATTTTCCAAATGGTCACATTAAGTCTGGCTATTAAAACACTCTCTCTAAATATACTAGTTCCATAGAGTATTCAAATATACCAAACACATGCACACAATTCTCAATGATAATTTCAAACCCTCATGTAGTTTTTCATATATGATGCCATGCACAGACTTGAGTCTCTTACTTAAAAAAATAATTTAATTCACAGTTGGTTGTGATGAATTATAAAACATATTAAGTATTTTACTAAAAGAGATGGGGTTGAACCCAGATAGCTTGCCTGTACAGTATACATTGCTCACATTTTACATTACATTTCTTCTCTCAGGAGCAACATCTATTTTTTAAGGTAATCTCTCTCCTACTACTTCCCTGTTTCTTGATAGGATGTTTCCCAGAAGGCAGGATCTATGTTTTGTTTTTTGTTTTTGTTTTTTTTTTAATTTTTTTGGTAGTATATCATTGATTAAAATAATGCTAGGGGTTAATAGAAACAACAAAGAACCAAAAATTAAAATTCAAGCTATGTAAAATCCCAACTAAAACACAAAAGTGTCTAATGTAGTCATCCATCAGTGAAATAAAAAAGCCCAAGAAAGACAAGACATCCAATATAATAAAGCACTGCAAAACAATTGGCAACATTCAGTTATCAATATTGTGAATTTTGCATTTTGTATCCTTTTCTCAATCAAGAAAAAAAATTCTTTTTTGAATGTTATATGACATACATATAAAACAAGATAGAAAAATGCATTATAAACTTGTAAAAATGGCTGTAAATACATTATCTTACATGTTTCTCATAGGCAATACGTTGGTAGGGAATGAGCTGAGTGTTTTCCCAACTCACAAGCATACTTATTCATGAATTGGTCTTCCAAAAATAATGCAATAGTCACCTTAACACACTCAGAGATAAAAAATGTGTGGACAATATACATTAGTCTTGTAAAATAAGCATCACATTTCCTTACTCAGACAAATAATTGAGGGATCTGTGCTGCAAAATAAAACACTAAGTACTCCTTGATATATTCAGTGGTTTGCATGCATTTTTCCCCCAAATTTATGAGATAGTTTATGCATTAAAAATATGCAGGTTGTTTTTCTTTTTGTTGTTGTTTGTTTTGCTACTTGATAATATGCCTGAAGGAATTGTCTTCATACTATAATTTGTTAGGCTATTACACACTACTGTCATCTGTAAAACAAAGGAACTTTAAAATTCTAAAAACAAGGAAAACTTTTTTGAAGCAATATCATTCTGATGTTCTCATGGTTATCCTGACTCCCATTTTGGTAGTACTTAATAATTAGCTGTCCTTTTTTAAAAAATAAACTTTGATTTATATTGTATGCTATATTGTTTGGTTTCTATGCAATTGTTCAATACAGTGATCATTTCTATGATAGTTTTATATATTGTGAGCTGTGTTTCATCTCATTAACAATTTAGTTGGCCTAAGTCTTAAGAATTTCCATCTCCTCAGTTTTGAAATGTGGAACTTAAAATGTATATTGATATTTGTTTAAATTAAGATTGTAGTCATCATGCCATCCTGCTGTGAGGACATTTGCATGGTTCTTTGTCATTATGTGTTTTTAACTGAACAAATAGCATTGCGTGAAGAATAGGATGCTTACATATAAAACTGGCTTTTATAAGATTATGTTGCTTACCAGGTTAACTGGTTTCAGAATACCCTGACTTAGAAAATAAATAACTATTTATAAATAGATAACTTTTATAAATTCTATAAATCTCTTCTAAACACTGTTTAATTTGTTATATAACATGCCACCAACATTTCAAAGAAACAAGACTCTAGCTCTTTCTTTCTGGTAATTTCATGAAAGCAGTACTATTCTCTATCTCTCTGAAAATGTTTTCATAACAAACATTATTCAGGACAAGAAACAAACATTATTCAAGACAAGGTTAAATCCCTGAAAGATAATACCTGTTGTGTTCAAAAAGTGTGATGCACATTAGGTGTAATTCTTCATTTCTTTGTGCACTTACTTAATGAATCATTGTCTTATAATATGCTTAAAAGTAATAAATCTCCAGAGCCAACTGCAAAATGGAAATAACTTTTCTTCCTATCAGATCCAGAGTTCAAAATTGCCTTGGTTAAGAAATTCAAGAAATGGAACAAAACACTTAAAAGTTGACCAAAACTATACAACAAAATTCACCAAAAAAAAAAAAAAATTCTGAGATATAAAATTAATGAACAGAACATAAATATTAAATGTTAAAAATAAAGACATGTGGGATGGAAAAACAATCAATGAAGTACATAAAATTCAGGAGAAAGTCATAAAAATGGAACAAATGGAAATT
>PVHY01008701.1:45846-60293 GCA_004024945.1 Uropsilus gracilis
AAAAAAAAAAAAAAAAAAAAAAAAAAAAAAAAAAAAAAAAAAAAAAAAAAAAAAAAAAAAAAAAAAAAAAAAAAAAAAAAAAAAAAAAAAAAAAAAAAAAAAAAAAAAAAAAAAAAAAAAAAAAAAAAAAAAAAAAAAAAAATCAAGAGACTTTCAGGTATCACCAATTCCAATAAGGCAGTAAAGAAAAATGAATACTTTAGAAGAGAAAGCGGGAAGGAAATGGAGAACTTATATAAATAACACAGGAGAACTATGCAAAACTGAAGAGTGAATACAACTCATTAAACTAAGAGAATAAACGGAGAGCTACATAAATAATAAGACCTACATTAAGACCACACATAGTCATGAAATGTGAAACATTTCAACACAGAGGAAGTGGCTAGGGGGAGGAAACAGGTAATTTGCATAAAATATCCAGTAGGATTTCATTTGATTTTTCTGAGAAAACATTATAGGAAAGGTGACATTAGGGTAATATATTCAAATACTTAAAGAGAAATCTGCCATCCAAGAATATATTAGCCTACTTTCTCAGACAAACAAAAGTTGAAGGATTTGCAAACACTAGATCCTTGAAAGAAATATTGAAAGGATCTCTTTTATGTAAATCATAAAGAACATTCACAAAAGAAATGAACAACTAAATAAATGGAACCAGAAAATGAAGGAGAAAATGACTCTTATACAGCAATAATCACACTAAATATAAATGGACTTAAGTCACCAATAAAAAAGGCCAAATGTTTCTGACTGTATCAAAGAATAAAGTACAATGTTTAACTGACTTCAGAAAATGCAACTGAGCTCAAAAGATATGCAAGGCTCAGAGAAAGGGCTGGAAAACAATCCCATAAGAAGATGTGACACAACCAAAACCAAATGTTGCTGCAATACTAAAATCAGAAAAACTTTATTTTCAGCAAAATAATGTGGCAAGAAACAGGGATGGACACTGTATAATGGCTCATGGAACATGATACCAGAAGACATGACACTTTTTAATATTTATAAATCAAATGAAGGAGAATTAGAATACACGAGCAATTATAATAAAAACTGAAAACAGAAATTGGCATCAACACTACAGTAACAAGGGACCTCACACTCAATTTCACAATGGTTGGGCCAACCAGAGAGTAAATAAACAAAACACAATAGTCTTAAAGATTCAGAACATATAGGCTTAAGAGATATTTATAGGGCACTATATCTTAGAAAATCACTCTTAAGTGCACATGGGTCATTTTAGAATATAGGTCAAATATTGAGTAACAAAACAAACACTAATGGATTTATGAAGTAGAAATCAAGTCACATATTTCTCTGCTCACAATGGTATCAAATTAGAAATCAATAGCAAACAAAACAGGAAAAACATCCTAACGTGAACATAGAACAACAGACTAGTGACTAGCTACTGAGTTAATAGGCAATTGAAAAGGACATGAAAACATACCACAAGATAATAAAAATTAGAAAGAAAAAAAAAAACAACTCCCAGAAACCTAGAAAACAAGAATTGTAGTACTAATAAGGAAGTATGTACAAATATAGGTTCACATCAAGAAACAAAAATGAGCTCAAGTAAATAGCATTACTTCTCAGCTCAAGAAGTGGAAAAAGATGAACAAACAAAACCAAAAGTCAGTAGACAAGCAGATAATAAACATTAGAACATAAATGAATGGAAGAAACAAAAAGCCAGTACAAGTAATTAATGAAACTGAAAACACTCTTTGAAACAATAAACATTCAAAAAATTAGTTCAAATGGATTTAAAAATGTTTACAAGATTTGAAATTATAAAATATATACAATAATAATTAGGCAAAACACTCCGTGATACAGGCTCATATATTTATGTACATTTGTCTCAAAAAGTCAAAAGAATAAAGGAGAAAATAGCACATGGGGATACATCAAACTAAAAAGTTGTGCATAATGAAAGATCATAGCCAAAATTAAAAAATACCTCTTGAGTGGTGATATTATTCACCCATGATACATCTGAGAAGAACCTATATACAAGATTTACACATAACCAAACAACTTAACAAATAAAAAGCAAATAATACAATAGGAACATGGACAGAAGAGCTAAACAGGCATTTCTCCAAAAACAAATGTAGATGACCAATAAGCACATGAAATATGCTCATCATCATTAGCATTATGAAATACAAATCAAAACCATAGTTACATACCACCTCACATACAGGACCAACCCATAACAAAAGACCAGAAACAACCTGTTGGCAAAGATGTGAAAAAACAGAGCCATCACATAGTTAGTAAGAATATAGACTGGTTCAGTCCCTGTTAAAAATAGTAAGAAGGTTTCTTAAAATACCCAAAATTACATTTACCATATGTCACAGCAGTTCCACTCCCAAGTATTTCCTCAAAAAGTCAAAAGCACTGTTTTGAATCGATATAGGCTTTCCTACATTCACAGCAATGACCAAGGCTTGAAAACTGCTAAGAGCCCAAGAGCAGATGAGTAGATTAGCTACTGTTAAAAGCAGCAGAAATTAAAAATATGTAATGGAACTCACACTACTAACCTTTAATGTAACAATTTGCTTTCTCTTTTGTAACCATACTTTTTCCACTTTTGCAACATATATACACATACAAAATTATATAGAAATAGACAGGCACACACCTTTGTAAATAATGACTTTTATATATTCACCTGTGACAGTCCGTATATTTGGTGCATGTTTTTACATAAACCTTTAAAATAATAAGCATCTGAGGTTGTCGTTTCAATCTTTTGGATACTGACAAATATGTACTAGGTCATTGACTTTCATGGACTAGTCTCTGAGCCAGCTAGGTTCTAATGCTTTATTGCATCTCAGTAATATCAATGAACATCCTTAACTTGTACCAGCTGTTAGAGGAACATATAAACTATTGTACTCTAAATCTCTCTCCATGTTCAGCATTCTGCTTAAAGTCCTGTCTAGAACAGTTATTGTTTACAGCCAACATATGTTTTCTGAGCACTGTAGCTCTGTGGGTATATTTACTTAATCACACAACTGTCTGTCTGTGATTAAAATATCTGAACCTTTGTACAGTCACTCCAAGGTTACCAACAGCCTTAAAATATTGGCTCATCTGGCTGTCATCCAAACTGTCTAGCGGCTAATGAAGTCTCCCTTTCTCCTTGTCTACACAGATTTTAATGAAAGGTATTTCAAATTATACTTCTGAATTTTCGAATTATCAAGACATAGTTAATAAAAGAATTGTTCATTCAGTTTTGCCTATTATCTTTAAATTTTTCATGCATTTTTGTCTATTATCTTTATCTTTAATTAATAATTAGAATGTTGAAGAGGCTATGAACATCCTAAGTGATTTTAGTTCACTATAAGTTTATATTGAAAATGCACAAGTTTCTCATATCTATGCCACATGGCGAAATTAAAAGCAAAGGAAGGATAGAACAAATGTCACAAAATTAAGTCATAACATATTTATTTAACAACATTAAAAAGAAAGCTCAATGAAAAAAAGTAACACTAAATCAGCCTTGTCTATTTCCAAATACAATTTCTTTCTGTTAGAAGTAGCATGTGGAATGAAGAAGAAACTGAGACAAAGAAATTGATAGCGATCTGTGAGGCTAGCCCAGAGAACAGGGATCCTAGGAAGCATGTCCAGGTCCAACTTTAATGAAGTCAAGATGCCACATATATACCCCAGCCAGGAAATGTTACAATGATGTAATGAGGAAGTAGCAAAGCGTATATGACATGCAGCAGGCAGGATGCAGGGATGAGCGATAACAGGAGAATTTACCTTTGGGGGCAACAGTCATCACTAATAGGTCATGTCTCTTGGGACGTTCCAAAGAGTTTAGGAAGCTGGGTTACAGGTGAGAAATGTGCTATCAGCCACCTTCTAGTGTGAGAGGAGGCTAGAGAGATAGGTGTTCCTCTTATCTGTAGCTCCATCTCTCTACTTTCAAGTAACTAAAGAAGTTTTATTTTGGTTTACATTTTTCAAATGAAAGAACAGTTTTTGGACTAAATGTCCTAAGTTATTCTAAAACTTGAGATGATAGCTTAATATTTTTTAGAATTGTACAAATATTTTAGTGTAATTTTTATTTATCATATTCTAATTGAAGATTTTGAAAAGGCCTGTTTATTTGCTATTTTCTTATATGTTAAAGTCTTGAACTTATATTATTTTAAATCTATTTGTCTTTTCTTAATATCCTTAGTAGAACTAATTCAATAAATGTTATAATAAAGTATTTTAAGAACTGATCAGGATGTCACCCATATTTTAGTTCCTCAACTTTTAAATATTTGTACTGTTCTTATTCATATATAGGTACAAATTAAATATTCATTTTTGTCCAGAGGCCTACTTTTCCATTGGTTATTAACAGGTATGTTTGCCAAGAATCAACATGTGACATTTCATTTCCCTAGAGAAACAAAAGAGAAAGAAAATATCTTCTATAACTATACAACAAATATTAGCAACCTAGTGAATAATTTATTTCTAATTGACACAGTAGTATGTTAAGTTTTGTAAAAATCATTATGCCAAATATTTTTTATCAATAAATGTACATCCCTTTTAAATATACTCTTAAATTTTTCCACTGTTGGAGCATGAAGCATGCACTTTGTAATTTTCTCTTACATGTTCGGACAAAATTAATGAAAAGCCAGATTTAGAAATAAGAATTTTACTCTTTGTAATATAGAAGAAATGAAGGTTGCAAAATAAGCACTGCATTTTTAAAAGTATATCATAAAATCTGGAGACAGTTAAGATAGGTATTCAATTATTGCTTCCCACAGTTTAATCGCAACAGTAGGTATCTAGAATGACCAATTGAGAGCAATTGTACCATTCCTAGCAGTGCATGTCTTCAGTAAGTCCTTTATTCATGTGATTGTCTGAGGTTTTGTTTACTAATCATTATTTTTAATAATTTCCTCATCAAAAGGACTGTATTTTCATATTCATTATTGCTATAATGCTTTAGATAAAACAATTGAGGCAATTAACAAAAAATAGAAGCCAATAATTATATGCCCTTTCTGACAGGACCTGTTTAGGGAGTATATTCTCATCTGAGTGTGCTCTCATCTGAATACAACTGTTATTGAGGGTAATGGTCAAATCAGACTACCTACTGGTGGTGGTGCCTTGGTGACAGCATCCTATTCAAAATACAGTAGGAATCTGTTATTACAATGAGAGGAGCCGAAAGAATGTCTGAAAGGATACTGATTGATTGCTCCTGCAGCTTATAAACCTCTTCTCTCCTTTGGTTTATATTAGAATAGTAACTCATAAAACTACATCCTCAATTACAGCAGAGGACTCTGAACAGCTTAAATGTCAGTGGTTCTGTAGCTTTTAAAAACTGATTGCAAATGGACACAAATCAACTTGAAGCCAGACATGTGAATCCAAAGACTTTTCACATAGCCTACAGAAAGAGAATCTCGTTATATATTTGTACACTATATTGTGAAGCTCAAAAGTTAGAAGGTTCTTGGCTGAAGAAATGCTGTCACTGCGGAACAATACAGATTAGGTAGTCACTGGGTAACGATGCAATTTACAGAATGAAGTTGTCACACAGAAGTCAGATGGAGACCAGTGAACCTAGTGAATGATGGTGATACTGAATCTCTACATCACCATTAAAAGTAGTCTTTGCATTTTATGTTTTTAAGCCTTTTTTTTTTGTTTATTTGTTTAAACCAGTTTGAGTTGCATTGAAAGACATTTCCTAAGCAAGACATTTTAGCTGACATTTTCTCAGTGTATATCATCAATAGGAAGATAGGAAACTCAGAGAAGAAAAAAATATTCAGATATATAAGTAAGTTGGTCATTGTCATCAGGATTAAATTACAGATATCAGAGTCCCAATTCACTGAATAGGACAGGGCAGCAGAAAGGAAAGGTCATGCCAAGCAATAACATTTTTTTTTGTCCAGTTACTAGGGGGAAAAAAAAAAACCTGAGGAACTACTCAACCCATCATTAAGAGTGGAAATCATGCTGTTCTGTCAACTCTTGTGTGAGAAACACACGTGTAAGAATTAAATTGCATAATAGATTGAGCTGTTAATGATTGCATTAAATCTATGTGTCAGAATCTGTGCATGATTAATAAAGAATTATTAATTCTTTAGTTATTAATTTAAATATTAATTCTTAGTGCCCATTTATAGCAGATAAAGGTTGAAGTAACTGCATCTTCACATGTCGTAAAAAGACTAAGTTTTCCTGAAGGAATGGCTTTGTCTATTGGACATTTATTTTTATTTGTAAGCAACTAAATTGTCAGTGAGAGAAGGGGGGAATTTTAGAAAACTAATAATGATCTATTTTCCTATACATTATGAAGAGTTTAATCATTAGACAATATAATGGGACAGTAAAATGATCTGCTTTGTCATCATAAAAAAGTGTTTCTGTGTCATTTTAAAGTAGGTATTTCAAATTTTATATTTGGGTTTCTCTTTAGTTGGGTCACATAACTATCTTATTATTAAATGAATATATTAGAAATCTCAAGGGTTTGGGGAATCTTACTCTTGGACTCTGTACTTGGTAAATACTTAATTAGGAAGTCAGTGCTGTTCTCAATATTGAATCTCTGAAGATACATGTCTGAATTAACTTGTTTAATTGATAAGACTCTTGGAAAGATATATATTCATAGAGAGAACTGAATGGACAAAGGGTAGGAGTTATCTCCTATAAGGAAAATGGCATGTAATCTCATATCTTTATAATTACCAAAGAAAATTATATCTGAAAGGAATATGATCTTAGCTTCAAGAGGCAAAGTTACAGACCTACAATGACTTAAGAACTTAGAGAAAGACCTGAAGTAAGCCAAAAAGTTCTTCAGACTCCAGTTTTATCTACAACAGTAAAACATGCTATGAATATTTAAAAGAACCCAAACAAGTAAGATTTAAAATTCTTCTATCAGAAAATGGAGGTAAGATATAAAATTTACCTTAACTTATTCCATCATCTTATTATTTCAAGAGTAAAACCAAATGATAGAGTTTTTTGAAGGTTGAAATTTCAAAGAACTGGAAAAGTGACCATCAATTTAATTACTATTAAGTAGCATAGTGCCTATTAAAATAAACTGTACACAGTAGTTATTAAACATCACTATAGAAAAAACTCCAGATATTCTCACTCTGATATTGTCGTACTACTTAACATAGGTTGAAGTAATGCTGTGTTTCACAGGGGATAATGGATGCAGAAGCTATTAACATGGTATATTATCTTTGTAACTAAACATGTTCTACAGGGGGAAAAAAGAAAGTTATAAATTCTAAAGTGGTAAAAGATTTCAAAAAATTTTTTGTAAGTTTTTTTTTTAGGTTTAGGTGAGTTGAATAGAAGGCAATGGATGTAGGATGTAGACAATCTAAACACAGATTTAGAGATTTGAATGTATATGGAATCTCAGTTAACAAAGCAAAGTAACCACAGAAGTATATAATAAAAATATGACTTAGGAAATTGAAATAGGACAAATTGAGGAGACTTTTGAGTTGTATATAAAACAAGCAACTTAAGTTGTATGCCATAAAAGGGACTTAGCTATATTTTAGTATGGAAACCATGACCCAACACACATTAAGGAATCTAAAGGAATTCATCACAGTAGTCTAAAGGGACCAAGTTTATAATAGTTAGAATGAAAATTTAGACTATTAACATCCAAATTCTGTATGATGTTTAATCAGTGATTGGCCATGTGGCATGTGGTTTAACAATATGAATTTATTTCATCTTACAAAAAAGCTGTGGAATTCGGATAATCACTTATTCCGTCTGCTGTAAAAGAAATTGGTAACACAAATTGGTATGAAATTTGTCAAGTTCCTATATAGGAGGTGGAATTTAAATCTGAACTTATGCATCCTGGATTAGAATCATCATTCCTGATTCTTGTATGAGATTGCAAAATGACAATTTACAAAATGAAGAACAAATATTAGTTGACTTTGTTAGTTCAGGTAAATATCAATGGTATATATAAATCTATAATCAACTATGGAATCATGCCTCTGAATTGGAAATAAAAGAGAAAAGCTTTGTTGCCATGGAGAGTAGGAAAATGAAATATGTTCTACAGATGCCTGTTGTGTTCAACCTTGTGTAAGAGGTATAATCTCTCTGTTTTAAATCCTGACCAAAATTTTCAGAGATTTCATCACATATAAGAATCCTGGAATGGAAATATTAATTTTATCACTATTAAGAAAGAGTAAGGGCAGGGAGAGTAAACATTACTAGAGGCTGGCATCATGGGTGATATACTTGAAGGCTGGAGAGAATCATGTTAGCATGTACACAAAAGAAGAATTTAGCAACCCAGTTAATCCATACAGAAAAATGCAGAAAAGCACAGTTGTCTCATTAACAATTTTTTTCTTATCTCTCTTCTCACAGTGTACAGTAAAATATCATTTCTTTGAGTTACAACTGAGCAATATCTTATCAACAAACCTCATTTTACTTGAACTGGTCTTACCTGGGTATCTGTCTGTTCTCTCTTTTCAAATGGACAATGAGTGAAATATGAGCCGAAGTATTAAAAACAGCCAAAAGGAGGGGAAGGGTATGGGGGGGGGGGGCACAGTTCTATTCTAGAAATAGTTCAGTTATGTCTTGATATATCATTCTATACCAAAATTAACTTTTAAAAGAATCTTAGTATATAAATCTTTATTCAATGAGATTATAAATTCATTTTCAAGATTAAAAAAAGTTTTATGAAAGGTATTTCTATTCCTAATTAGATGAATCACCTTTGTATTGATAGTGTTACTTCTAGCTTATCTATTAACTTTAAAATATAGACAATTATAATAACAAAGATTAAGTGATATCCTATATGAGGAAGAAGTCAGAAAACAGCTCTTTTCCTCATTATTTTCTTTCATTTTTAGTATTATTATAATTATCATTGTCTCAGTCATTTCCTTAACATAGAGTGGGCTAAAGGAAAAAAAAAAAAAAAAACTAAATCCAAGTGCAGATTTTTCCCAGAAACTCATATAATTATTCTTTTACTGAGACCTTTTCTAGTGTCACATACTCAAGTTTGAGCTATGGATAAGAATTGATTTATTTTGCCTACCACCAATAAAGAGATTAATAAATATAAAACTTCATGTAGATAACCAAGTAAAAAATATTAAAAGGAAAGATTTGCACAAACTTTATTGCAAACTAGACAACTGCATGGATAAAAATACTGTATTTGTGTTTAAATGTATAAAAACATCACTGCAGCAATGTATAATTCAATTTAATTACGAGGAATTTTAGTTTTCAGAGAGCTAAATATGGACATTTTTTTAGAAGCTGACATAATTTAAGAAAACTGTAGAATGATTTAAATTGGCTAATTAAGATAGATCATAAGAACTATCAAAAAGAAATGAAAAGAATCTGCCATATTCTAGAGTATCTAGTGATGGTCACTGGGTATTTGGAAATGTACCATACAATAAACAATAAATAAAACTGAATGTAAAATAACCTGGAGAAAGATAATTATGTAAGAACATCTAGTGTTCTCATACCATACTTTTGTCTTTCCAAAGTTTCCATTTTTTTCCTATGCCAAAATTTATTATTTAACAATTGGTGATCTCAAATAATTAAATCAGATGATTAGAGTATTTATGATTTTTATAAACAAAGCAATTATTTTCTACTAACCAACAAATGAAAATAAAGTTTAAAATGATTAACAATTTCCTTTAGCACAAAGAGGGAAAATTTTCAAGTGCTTCTTTGTAACATTTTTATTCATTAAAAAGGACATGAACAATTTTAAATAAAAGTGATAAAAATAGGTATTATGGAATAATAATTTACTATAAGAATTAGCATAAAATACACTGCAAAAATTCCTCTTTTTCCCCCCAAAATGAAGAACTTAAAAATAGTCACACTAAACTTTCATATTCTTAATCCTGTCAAATTAAATCTTAGTGTCAATAAAAGGTCTGTTACGGCCAAGAGAAGAACCATAGTAGTCCTGTAATTTTGGAATATCGAAAAAGTTTGTTAGAATACTATCTAAAAGTTGTTTTTCATTAGTGACTATAAAAATATCTTCTCAAATCATGTCTATAGTAAAAATGAAATGGGAGAAATAAATAAAAATGGAAAAATTGCCAGTAAATTGACAATTGTAGCTGGTATTCTAGAGATTATTCACTGAAGGCAAAAAACATGGACACATCCCAATAGTGTAAATATTTCTGGAGTATCAGTTTAACAAGAGAAGAATAGGACTTTGAATGTTCTAAATAAAGACACAAAATTATGTGAATACTGCATAAATAAAATGAGACTTTTTTATTTTGTTAAAGATTGAATATATAGATAAATCCATTATATATACAGGAAGTGAATATGAAAGAGAGGGATATCACTAAATGGGAAAAATAAGCCACACTACTCCAGTGAAAAATAGCTGTCATAATTTGGTAAAGGAATGTGAAATATGAGATTGAACATAAAACAACTATGTAAAGTCATAAATTAATGATCATGTCAATTATTACTTAAGTTCACTCTTGAAATGGATATTCTTAGTGACTTATTTTCATTACAAGACCTATGGTTAGTAATCACTTTAAAAAGTTGATAAATGATCTGACTCATCCCCACAAAACCAAACTTTCATAATATTAAATTGCATTATGAAGCTTAAGAAAATAGACTTGAATTAACTACTCCTCACTATCTACTTGATCAGACATAACATTACATTTAATAATTTGAATTGTTAGTAATGAGTCTTTTTTTAAATGAGGATTTCTGTAACATTCTATGGTAAAAGTTATTCATGTTTATATTCATATAGAACTTAATCATAGTTTAAGAGCTAGAAGATATTTCCTTTCTATTATACTGCCCAATTCTTTGTTTAAAAACATTAAAATTACATATATATTTTTTTTAAGTATGAGTTTCTTCCCAATTCTTTCCCAGTTCTAACTGGGACCTCTCCATTTCCACTACCCCACTTCCAAATGCTCTGTATGCACACATTTTATTTTACCAATATTGATGATTTTTCATAAATATCCTGTAACATCCCACCGTGAAACCTGCCATCTGCAAAATTTGCACATAAAATTCAGTATTATTCATAGACTACTTTTGAAGAGATGGTCCATTCATTGGTACCATTAGGAAAAGAATGTTGAAATTATTATAGTCTGTAAATAAGTTGGGCTAAAGTTTAGTATAATAATATATGAAAAATCATTATATTTCCCAAGAAGTGTGGCTAGAAGGCTGAGAGAGTAAATCCTTGGGAGGGGTACTCTTGAATGGACAAATTCTATGTGCATGTCTTATGTTATGAGACATATTACTGAATTTGGTAATGTAGATGCAATAGCCAAAAGAAAAACTTTGGGAAAAAAACAGTATATCTTTTTGACAGTTATTGGGACATAACACAAAAGTTCCATATTCCTTTATTAGAAATATACTTGTATCTTACTACTGCTGTGTTATAACAAATTCTACAAATTTAGTGCCAGAAAAGAACGCATTTTTTAGGTCAATCTGCCACAAATCAGAAGCCTACAATGAACTTGTGGGGATAAAATAATGCTTCTGAAGACAGCATTTCCTCTGGTGGTACACAACAACTTGCCCCATTGTTTTCTAAATATTAGAGGTTTTTGTATACTTTGGCTCAGGTCTTATCTTCAGAACTAGCAGTGGCCTCACTCTTCTTGCCCCTTCCCATTGTCTTTTAAAAATTCTAATAGGGTCTTTTTAAATGTTAATTGATTATATATAATGTATAATTACATATATATAAATAAATATACATATAATTACATATGTATTTACATGATCATATATCCCAGACGTCTCCCACTAGGTCATCCGTGAACCATATAGTCTTCATCTCAGGTATTCATCCCTCCCAATTTCACCCTCTCTCTCCCCCTTCCTTTGATGTATGCTTTTTTGTTGTTATTGTCATCTGTTTGTTATTTTTAACTATTTCTTGTCCTTTTGGTTGTTTTCTCTATACTCCACTTATAAGTGAGATCATCTGGTAATTTTCTTTTTCTTTCTGGCTTATTTTCACTAGTATCATTCCTTCTAGCTACATCCATATTGTCACAAAATGTATAACATGGTCTTTTTGACTGCTGAGTAATAGTGCATCATGTAAATATACAACAGCTTTTTGAAAACTTCCAGAATTCAAATGATCCTCCCATTTCTCTTGCTGACACTGACTCTTTCAGCTCCTCTCACTATTAAGGACCCTGTCAATGAGACTTAATTTGTTTCTTGTGCTTGCTTCACTGCCCTCTCCAGATAAGACATTTTTATGCACAGTTCATGACCACGCTGTTGAACAAGTATATTGATACCGTTTTACCAACAGCAAGATTTCTTTCTGTGTCTCTGGGTCACATTTGGATAATTCTCACAATATTTTAACTTTTTCTCTATTATTGTACTCATTATAATGATCTGTCATTGGTAATTTATTCTATTGTGGTTACTCTCAACTGCTAAGAGCCACCGCCACAAAAATAGAAAACACTGCAGGACAGGTGTGTTTGTTCTGACTGCTATCACTGAAGAGTCACTCCTCAAACTCTCTTCCTCTCTTTGGGTCACCCTCATTCCCAATACACAATCTAATGCTGAAATTAGGACAATTAATAACCATACATGGCCTCTAATTGTTGAAGTAAAAGGAAAAGTCATGTCTTACTTTGAATCCAAAACTGGAAGCAATTAAGTTAGTGAGGCAAACATGACAAAAGCTCATTTAAGATCTGTTTGGTTGCAGCATTAAGGAATGTCAATATTTTATATGAACTTTACCCAGCAAGGTAAAAAAATGTTATAAATATATATATATATATATATATAACTGTTTTATATATATATAAAACAGTTTTATATATATATAAGCTGTTGACTGAATTAAGAAAGCTAAGTACTTTAATTTTAAATGTAAATTTAACATTATTTAGAATTTCTAATATCTATGGGCTGCTAGAACTGTCTAAAGCTAGTCACAAAGAAATATCATTTTTCATATTTATTTTAAAGGAAAAAAACACTGAAGCAAGTCTGGCTCAGAATTTCAAGCTGGGTGGCAGGGGAGGGGTTAGGTGGAAATGCCCCTTTCATTTCACTTTCACTCCAGCTAACCTTCAAGATGAGCAAGAATATGTACAACACAAACCCCCTCATAGAATGGGTGAGGGACCATGCATGCAAAAATCCAGCCCACAAGCCTGAGCTGGACACAGCAGATGGACAATTGAGAGAACCAGTGCACATGAGATAAGAGAAACAAGTATAAAAGACCTCGTTTGGAGATGCCTTCTAGGAGACCAAGGCCCCCTCCCCTCATTATGGGAGAGGAGAGGAAGGACAAAATGGGGAGTATTGGCCCCACAGCAAAGCTGCAAACTGAGGCAGAGGATATGGTCTACAATTGCCATTCACAGATGCCTGTATCCACAGAGAAACTCCTCTACTGACACTGGCTGTGGGGCGAGGCTCCCTAAATCTGACACCAGAACCATAAGGCTAAACAGCAAAACAGCAGAGATGAGACTGGAGAAGACAGCCTGCAACAAGAAAATATGGACAGACCACAAATAAATATAGACTGGCTGCCCAATGCAAACTTAAGACTGAAAACCTATCAGCAAGGCTCACCTGGTTCCAACAACACAGTTCCTCACCCACTGAAAGAACACTGCTACAGGAGAGCAAGAGACTAATGGACTTAAAGCAGACTAGCAAACAACAAAGAGAGGAATGTGAGAGAATCAAAAGGGCACCAGAGGGAGCAGGGAGGGGGAGGTATCCCAAAAACCATTTGTCAAGGTTGTGATCTAAAGAATAAAAATGAATAATATCAAAATTTCTTTTTCAAGCTTTGATTCCTGAATGATCTTCTGAGATTTAGCTTTTGCCAGACAACTTTTCCCCATTGAACTAGAATTGACATAATCTCTCCTCTCTAGGCTCTCTCTGCTCCTCTTAATGTCTGAGATGGTTGCAGGAGAAGCATTGCTGATATTCTGTCACCTTTCAGACATTCACATTTTTAACCATGATAGAGGGTATACAGAATTTACATCATCTTTAAGGGAATAAACCCAAGATCAGTGCATTATGGATCTAAAATTTATTTGGTTTAGTGATAGCAAAGTTATTTGCAACACCTTGATTAGATGTGTTATTGAATTTTACTTGAAATCTAGGATAATAAAAAATACACAGCTATAAAAATGATAAAATTTTACCATTTACTGAAGCATGAATGGATTTTGAAGGAATTAGGATTAGTCAGATAAGACAAACAGAAAAATACTATAACTTCC
>PVHY01008702.1:0-36118 GCA_004024945.1 Uropsilus gracilis
ACACACACACATTTACCAGATATTGGAAGAGAACAACGGGCCAAACAACCAACAACTGAACATCAACTTAACCAACCAACAAATTGCAGAAAAATGGGAGATGGAGTGACTGGAGTGGGGATACAGAAGGGGGATATGGAGGGAGGAGGAGGGATCAATTAATGCACAATTGTGACAAATCAATAAAATGAATTTTTAAAAAACTTACATATCCACACAAAAACCAACACACACTGTTTATTACTCCTATTTGCCAAACATTTTGAAAGCAGCAAAGATGGCCTTCAATGAAATGAATAAACAAATCTATGTCCATACTATTCAGCAATAAATAGGGATAAGCAATGAGCCATGGGAAGACACAAGGGAGTCTTAAATGAATATTGCTAAATGAAAGATGATCTGAAAGGCTATACATATATAATTCCACTTCTAGGTCATTCTGAAAAAGATAAAACTATAGAGAAGATAAACAGATTGGTGACTTCCAGGTTCCCTGGAGGAGAAGAGAGGAAGATTGTTGAACACATAAAGTACAGTGTATATTTTAGAGAAAGGAAACAATGCTACATTACTCTGTGATGATCGTTATGACTTGAGACACTTATCAAAACCCAAAGAATTTTACACTAAAGAGAATGAATCTTAATGTAGGAAAATGTGAAAATTAATACTAATTTAGGTCAAAGGATACCAGGGAGAAATACAGAACATTATAAAATAATCAAATTATATTTAAAATGCATGAAACTGAGGGGAGGGATGAGCATAAGCAAATAAGATGACAGTTCATGGGTGGCATGGTGGTGGGAAAATTTAGGGTAACTAAGTATAAGAAAGTGTATGAAATCAATTAAAAAAACATACAAAAAATTCATGAAACTATCTCACTGAAGGGTGTGGGGATAAAAGGCACTTAAGTCACTTTGGAAATGAGGGGTATCTGTAAGACTAAAGGTAAATGGAACTGTACATCAGTGCTGTGCTCTAATAGATAAAACTGTTATTACTGAAAGTACTATATATATGCGCTAGAATTAAACAATTTAGTAAATGACTGGGGAGCCAGGTTTCTCAGTTGGAATGGGAAGTTAAAGACAAACAAGAAGACCAGATTGATTTGTGTGGCGATCTGCAGAAGGTGGAGACACCATTATAAACTCATGTCTATTTTAAAACAGACACAGCTGTTTACTTCAGAAATGTGTCAATGTACATTTATGAGTGTCTACACACACATATACTGCCTTGCTCTATCATCTCAGAGATTCCGGAACCAATAACAATGAGCGTTCAGCTGCAGTGAACACCCTCCCCTTCAACTGACCACACCCTTTTTCTATCCACTTAACTTTAAGACTCACAACAGATTAAGATCCCATCTTCTTTGATCTCCAAGCACTTACTGCACCTGTTTTCTCCTTTCCAGTTTTTGAAATGATCTGTTGATTGTGCATTCTTCTTAATCCACTCAAGTTAAAGACTTACATTCCTGCCTTGCATCATCTTCACATAGTTGATGACACTGTATTGACAGAGGTGGGATGTATTCAAGTGTTAATTTCTATGGTCCTTCCAACTTGCCTAGCCTGAATCTGACTGGTTAACCATTTTTCCCCATTCCAGTGGCTTTTCGTCTTATCAATTTGCCAAAAATCAAATAAACAGTGCCAACAAACTGCCACTTAAGCAAGAAGAGATTTATTGCCTTTAACCAGAAAAATACTTTTTTCAACAGGATTATTGTGTACTGGCATGATGAGGTCCAAGCTTTGGCTTTCACCCAGGGTCACTCCAAACTCCTGCTGCTTCTTCTTTTTGCTGTACAATCATTGAAAGCACATCACCCACCCATCAGAGCACAACCAATGTGGGACCTCAGCTGGAATGCTAAGATGGGGAGAGAACTTGCCTGAATTTGCCCTCTTGAGGAATTGAAAGCTGCAAGATTTTTTTTGTTTGCTAATTTCAACTTTTTCTTGTCCTTTTGTTAGGTTCCTCTATATCCCACATATCAATAAGAACATTTGGTATTTATCTTTTTCTTTCTGGCTTATTTTGGCCAGCATAAGTTCTTCTACCTCCATTCATGTTGCCACAAAAGACGTGTGTTTGTCTTTTTTGATTGCTGAATAATATTCCTTTGAGTAAATAAACACAATTTTTTAGCCATTTGTCTGTTTGGGGGAGTTTGGATTGCTTCCATATCCTAGCAATTGTAAGAAGTGATGCAATAAATATAAGAACATAGGTTTCCTTTCAATTTAGTGTTTTTGTGTCCTTTGGGTAGATAGATTCCCAGAAGTGGAATCACTGGATCAAATGGTAGTTCCAGTTTCATTAGTTTGAGTTTCCTCCACACAACTTTCCAACTTGAACAGTTTCATGCTTTCAGAAGGTTGGCATTCCAAGATACCTAGACTCATCTATTAATCTTCATGGACTTGAAATAAACTTCCTTTCTAATTCTTAGAAATCTGGAGAGGAGTTGAATTAATTTAGAAAGTTAATACCATTAGCCCAAAACATAGGAGGGTTCAGAATATTTATTTGCTAAAATACTACAGATTTTGAAGAGTCTTATCTTTCACCAATTAATTTCCCATAAATTTTGAGAATTTGAGTGAGGAAAGTTTATTACACACCACACAATTAGGAGACAGGCAGAAGTGAGAAGGCGGGGGGTCATGTTTATGGAGTTGACTTTGAGAGTAGCAGGAAGGTGTTTTGGGTTGGGCTACACTACAGAGGAACTATATGCTTCTGCACAGGTCACATGTCTCATTAGCATCTTTAGTCTCCAACCAGGGATGAATTTTAGCAGGCTAATGGAAATAAGGTCACTTCCAGGTCAGTCTATTGCCTTGTATGTGGAGCATTCAGACTTCAGCTGGTTCTGGAATCATTGCCTAAAGACAAGCTGCATCTGCAGGAGAGGGGTCTGTTTCTCACTAGCAACTGTTTGACCTGGCCTATTGGAGGTTCAGTAACAGGGAGGTTAAGCAAGCAAGGTTTAGGTTCAAGGGATTCTGTAACAAAAATACCAACCCTGTATCTCTAGGCTAAACATAATCACTACCTTCGAGCATTTGGAAGCATAACACCCTAAGTTATTAAAGTGATAGGTGTGAAGTGTGTGTGTGTGTGTGTGTGTGTGTGTACCAAGTATCTTTAAAGACAACCATGAAAATGAATAGGACACAATATAAATATCTGTGTACAAATTAAATGATAAATGAATTTATCTTACTGACTAGTATTAGAATAAGAACCCTGGTCAGACAAAAGTGAAGAATTCATTTTAGGGCAAATTGAGAAATAACATTGGAAAGAAAAAGCTATATTGATTGACTTGATTGGCTGGATGTTGAATAGATGCAATAAGTTTTGGCAGAAAAATTATGTACAGAGGCTGTGAAGCCAGAACAGAGCATCAGATGACAGTGTTCCTTCCAAACGATATGTAAGGCCATTCAAGTACAAAAATGGTTGAGAAATACAGAGTGATTTAGCTACGGAGAAATATATTTGAACAGATCAAATTTGGAACAGAAATGAAATTTTTATTGAATCTGACATTTTAAGAGCCCATAGGGTTGTAAGACCATAAATCCCTTCTTTTGTGAGTTATAAAAGTTATAAAGTTATAAATCCTGATGCATATTAGGAACATCCAAGTCCTTTTTTGCAGTCAGGGAAGATTGTATCATCATAAATCAATTTCTGTGTATACTTACTATATTGAGTTTACCACTAAGAATACAATTCTATCTTTCACCATATAACTGATATCTTTTAACCAACTTACTCACCCCTATTACCACTTTTCTCTATTAGCCCCTAATCTGGTCTTATTGTGAATGTTTACCTTTGGGTTTTAGTTCACTTGCTTGGTTGGCTTCTTTATATGCCACATGTGAATGAAATCATATAATATTTGTCCTTATCAATCTGATTTAAGTCATCTCTTAGTTCATGTTATTGCAAATGACTAAATTTCAACATTTTTATAGTTGAGTACTATTCTAATACATATATATACCACATCTTCTTTATCCTTTCCTCTGGGTATTTATGTTGCTTCCAGCACTTGACTACTGTTATCAATGCTGTGATCACTTTTTCTTTTTGTAGTATTTTGAGGAATTTTCATATTGCTTTCCATAACGACTATAACGTTTTGCTTTCCCATCAATAGCAAATAAGGGTCCCTTTCACTCCACATGTTCTAAACACTTGTTGCTTGTCTTGGCTTATAGCCATTCTCACAGGTCTAAGGTAATATCTAGTTTTTATTTTGATTTGCATTCCTGTAATAAGGGATAATAAATATGTTCATGTTCCTTTTGGCTTTTTTAAAGAAGTGTCTACTTAGAGCATCTGCACACTTTCTTGGTTGGCCATTTATTTGTTATTAGCTTATGAATTCTTTATATATTTTGAGTGTTAACTCCTTGCTGGCTATTTCATGTGCAAATATGGGTCTCCCATTTAGTAAAATATCTTTTCACTTTGATGCTTTTCATTTCACTGCCAGACGTTTTCTAGTTTGAGGTAGTCACATTTGTTTACTTTTGCATTTGTTTTACTTGTTGGAATTGAGTCCCCAAACACATCTCTAAGATTGATGTCAAAGAGTGGATTGCCTATGCTTTCTTCTAAGTGTTTCGTTGTTTCATTTATTACTTCCAAATCTCTGATTCATTTTTAATCAATTTTTTGTGTATGGCGTGTTACTTCTCTAGTTTCATTCTTTTAAAAGAATTGTGACAGTCTAATTTTCCCAATACCATTTACTGAAGAAAATGTCCTGACTTTATTACATGCTCTTGGTTTTTTTTTGTCATAAACTAGTGTCCATAGTTTATTTCTGGGTTCTCAATCTATTTCATTGATCTGTGTCTATATTCTTATTCTAGTACCATGCTATTTTGATTATTATCATTTTGTTTTGTTGTGTAGTTTTTTTCAGGATCATTTTTGCTACCTGGAGCCTTCTGTAGTTTCAAATAAATTTCATGATTATTTTTCTGAAATAATGCCATTTCTCTGAAAAATGCCATGGAAATTTTGATAAGGAATGTATTGAATCTGAATACTGCATTTGGTAATATAGCCTTTTAGCAAAACTAATTCTTCCAGTCTATGAATGACTCCACTATTTTTTATCTTGTTATTCTCTCCAATCCCTAACAATATGCATCTTTGATAGCCACACTTTTAAGTAGTGTTTAGTACAGGAATAGCAATTATACTCTCTTCCTCACCTACTGGCATTTCTGCTACAAAACAATAGACAACCTGAGAGGGAAAGAGATGACAAGGTTTGGTAACAAGAGGTGACAAGAAGCACCAGCCTTCCCCATCCCCTAGAATTCCATCCCCCACAGCTTCCCAATGCATCACTCAAAAGAATCTGAGTTTTATATTAGATTGTCATCAAATGAGATGGTCTAGTTGTATATTAGATTGGCATCAAATAGGAGTGTATTTTAAAATATTGGCCTTTTGAACATATTTATTTCATTTGGGTTTTGTCAAAATAAGTTCTTTCTGAAACTATTATTGGATAGAATTTGAAATACAGTGAATTCCAAAATATTCCTCAAGTCTCTAACTTTTTTAACTTTAAGTCACAGAGTGAAAAGGAAAACCATCTGATGGCAACTAAATCCATTGGAGGGGGAAAAAGTTATCTTATTCAAATGTAAAAGAAAGTAATTTAAACCATATTTCTCAGATAATAGATACCATAAATCTTTGTCTGACCCATTAACAAATTATTTTCAGATAACAAACAGGTGATCTTTTACCAAAAAATTCCAAATCCCCATTTCATTCTTCTAGTGCACATAATTGATCAAAGTTGACTGCCTAATAATGCCAATAGAATTTCTCCTAATTTTGTGCACTTTAATTTCTAATACTGACATTGAAATAAACCAGGCCTTTGACTCTGGAGTAGATAATGAGAGTTCTCTCTGACTTTGTCCCATTACATTTCCCCATTTCCCTACCTTTGTCAATGAATAGGAAACTATCTTTAGACTCTCTTACTTGAAGTTCCACTTTTGGAACTTCAACCAAAGTGCCTACTTTTGGTTGGTTTATGGCATTAACTAGTCTGACTTTAAAAGCAATTCATATCTGAGGTCCAGTTTACATTTTCAAAGTGCTAGAGATGGCACAACCATTTTAATGAGATAAATAGATTTTGTATAATCTGTTCTTCCTTGTTGATTGATAGCAGTTGTGGCAATGAAATGTTCAAATATTCTAGGTTAATGTATGTGTTAACCAAGTCTATCATTGTCATGTTCAACTCTCTCTCTCTCTGTCTCTCTGTGTGTGTGTCTCTTTCCCATACTTTACTTATTTGACTTAAGAGAAAAACCTTAAGTCTTTTAAGGTTGATATACTTCTGCTTATAGAAGGAGTCAGCATTCAGCAAACTTAATTAAGATATCAAAACCAAGACTGAAAGCTAAGCCACTTAAGCTATAGTCATTGAGTTCTGGAATCAGGGAAATTTCTCTTAGGTATTTTAAGTACTTTAGTTCCATGAGAAGGGTTTAGAGCAGAGTGTATATTTCCATTTAGTCACTCTGTGGTGAGCTTGATCACTTTAATGTGGCAGACCAGGGGTCACCGAGAGTAAGTAATGAGATATATTCAAGCAACAATAGCTTAGATATATATCTGACCACAGTGTTTCCCCAGACCTCAAGGGCCAGTTTTTCCACCCTTTGCGGCCATATTGCCTTTTGAGTTATTGTTATAAAGTGTCTATTTTAAACAGTAAATAAGTGATAATGCTTAACAGCTGCAGAGCATAGTCTCGAAAAATGATTGATGGGGCAGCTGTCAACTCTGCTTTCTTTCATTGTGCTGGTCTGAAATCTAACATGCCTGCTTAAATAGGGTACATTAGCAGTTTTACAGTGACTAATAGGATCGTCACACAGTAATCCAGAACCCATGGCATATCAGTAAGGTAGAGAGGTCAGATTTCAATAAACAAAAGTTATTAGGACGGTGGTGGTAGCCTGAGCATTTCTTTACATAGCAAAACTCTCATATCTGGAATATAGAGATGCAAAACTGAATAAAAACCTAACTCTAGCCCCATTCAAACTTGCATCTCAAGTTCCACTAATAAAATAGCATGTCGTCAAAGAAAATGCTAGATTCAAGATCCTTCAGTCAGAATGACTATGATCTGTCTTGCTACTATCAAAAGGCACAGAGAAAGAATTGTGGATGTAGTAGAGTGATAGGTGATAGAAAACTTGCTATTTTGCCCTTTGAATAGATTGCTGGGAGTTTGTTTCTAGTGGTGAGTTCACTGAGTCATATTATATCAGACTAATTTTTGTTTGGGAAAGTCACTGAACTAGAACCTTTTAATTACATGTAAGTAATACAAGTTCCACCCAATATTCTAAGAGAAGTATATAATTGGACTTTTTAAGCCTATAATAAAAATGATACTTTAAATCAGCAAAAGTAGCATGATGCTCTTTCTACACCTTGGACTATGATGACAAGGGGGGTGGAAATATTTGCATATGAGCTCTGGAATCATAGGACTGAAATTATCTCAGTGGAGACTTGTTCTAATCTCAACAAGTATCTATTGTTGGAACACACCTTGCCCTACCTCGGCAATAAAGAGGTGTCATTGTCTTAAGTTGATTAAAGCAAATTTCTTTTGGTCTTTCATGGTAATTGAGATAGAGCAATTGTTGGTAAACTATATTCAGAACTTGGTTATATGTTTTTGTAAACAAAGCTTTATGAAACACAACTATATCCATTCACAGATGTATTGTCTAATGCAGCTTTCACACTACAGTGTAGAGTTGAATAGCTGCAATAGAGATGATATGGCACCACAAGCCTAAAATATTTACTCTATCTGGTTTTTAAGGAAAGTTTACTAAATTCTGGGAGAAAAAATGACTTCACTGTGTTAACAGTTGATATCTATACTTAGAAGATGTTTTTGATTGATGGTGTTTGGAAAGCATATGTGAAACAGAAGCTGCAAATATTGTAAGATACCATGATCAAGCCATCATCAGGATAAGCCAATGTACTAAATTGGATAAAAATAGAAAAGATCACCATCCCTGCACTTCTCAGGTTTTTTTATGATGACTATGAACTCTGGGGTCCCTGGAAGCCCCCACCCATGGTGGGATAGTATTCTTGGTTTGCTATTAGGTTGCTATTAGGACAAGAAGAGAAAGTTTAAAGTTACTGGCTTGACTCTTCCTATCATAATAGCCATTACTACAGAACAAATAGTTTTTATAGGGATTCTTCCAACTGACACATGCCATAAAGATACACAACCACACACGTGCTTAAAGTCTTTAGATAGAAATTGACTTATTTTTCAAATCCCATAAGACTTATACTGCCAACATTCTCTATTGACTCAAGAATCATAACTCCAGTTATTATCCAATGTCTAATCACCCTCCCACCCCAATACACACATATATTGGATATTTTTCTTTTCACAATTCATTTATCCTGATAAATACTTGTTGCTTCCTTTGGTAGAGCCTAGAAGAGTCATAGTAAAAGCTTACACTCAACAATTTCTAGGTCTGCATACAGACTAAAGTCTGAAAATTGGGTGAAGGTCATGCATTAGACATGTTGATTTTTTCCCATAACTTATGAGATTTGAAACCTTAAAATCTTGTTGATCTTGAGAGACTACCCTTCCCATGGCCAACCAGTTGTTACAAATAGCAAAGGTCTCAACTGGAAGCATATCTCTAGGTTGAAAACAAACCTGTTTGAATCTATAACCCTCCTACACTTGTCTAGATTTCACATACAAAAATAATATTTCTCCTTCTTTAAATCAACCCATGAGACAAGTAAATAACTAGAGTCGATCGATATTATCCAACAGGCAATGCATATGCTGTTCACCCAACGCTGTCTTGCTTTTCCCTCGGAAATACCAGTAAAGCCCATGTCCTTGATTACCCCTTGCTCTTACTTTTGTCTACTAACCAAAAATCCCATGTTCCTTCCAGTGCTGCCCTTCTCTCTCAGAAAATATAAGATAATTATCCAAAGGCATTGGTTTCTCTGCCATCGAAACTGGGTGCAATGGAGGGAGACAAATACTCAGGCCTATAGCCAAGACAAGGTAGTACCCAACAAAGCACAGGTCATTTTCTATGGGTTCTTACCTGCACACATATTGCAAGAGACCTCAGGTTCCAACAGCCATGAGGTTTATTTTATAATGGAAAGCAACAAGCTTAATGTAACCACAAGGAGATTGCTATCTCACCCATTTAGTGACCACCAGACAAGCCGAGTGCCCGTAACTATCACCAGGAGGGCTGGACAGCAGCAATGCTCAACAGCTTTATTTGAGTTGTTGGACTACACCAACAACAATGAGCTCTTAGAGACATCAGGTCTAAGGCCTTTGGTGCGACTGTCAGTCAATGTTAGAGACAGGACCAGAGTCCCAGGCTCTGCAAAGTATCTTCAGCTTCTCTACATCAGTAGAGAAACAGTTTGACTGCTGGATGTGGCTGCTGGTCCTTCCTTCTTCAGAAGTCAGGAATGGAGGCCTTTTCTTCTCTCTCAGAGTTGGAGCAGGTCTCTTAGAGGCTGGAGTGCCTGCTTCAGAGACTGGAGCTCACCCTTCTTCAGCTCCTTCCAACCCTGATTTAAAATCCACTTTCAGGATGCCCCACCCTAGAGTCTGATTGGACAATTTTTCACTCCTATAGCTGATTGAACTATTTCAATAAGACTACCACAGCTGCTGCCTGCTCCCGCCCAGTGTCACACCACTCAATTGGTTCTAGAAACTAAGACCCAGGTGCAAAGCAGGGCTGTGACTCTATTCTAGTAGCTCATATCAGGTCTCTGTGCACCAGGTTTACTGTATCAGTTGTACAAATCAAGTAATAAATTAATGGACTCCCATCCACCTCTACCCTATGGTCCCATGCTCAATTGACCCTCATTCAAGATTCCTGATCTAAGATTAGAATACTGGTTCAGATGCCAGATCCATGGCATAGAATAGTACTACATAATCACCTTCTGGTTTCCACATACAAATTAGAGAACACATTTACACTTTAATATCTTACACTAAATCTTCAGCTTCTGGAGAACAGACTCTGTAAAATTTCATGTAAGTGCAGATACTTCTTTCACCAATATATTTGTCAATGAGCCATAGTATATATAGATTAAACATGATAAATCCATTGCAACATTTTGCCTTAAAATTTTGGGATTTTCACCTCTATATATTGCCAACAGGATCCTGGTATCTCAATGCCTTTTTTAGAGTAGCCATCGCATATTCCAAATTTCAGAAACTAGAACAAAGAACCAGTTGAAACCTCTTCCTATCACTTGATCTAACACATTAATCCAGAATATTTAGAGTACACACACTGATAAAGTTAACTTTAACATTATGTTCTTACTTCCCTTATCTAATTATCAAAGAACACAACTGAGGTAAGACAGGAATTTAGCTTCAAGCTGCAACCTTCTCCCCATCCAAAATCACTGAATTTTTTTTTAATTTGTGCATATTCCAGAGCAAGGTGACCAAAACATTAAAAACTTAGACCCTTTATCTTACTTGCCCTCCAGGTGCAGCTGTTATGAAACTTGATAAACAGGAATGTTGTGATCTAGAGGTCTTGTGATACAAAATTGTTCAAGACCCATTTAGGATCTAAAATACCTCTTGAAAAGATAACAAAAGAGAATTGCTAACTGTAGTTCAAGAGAGAAAGCGACAGTCATCCAGAATAAAGATTCTTAAGTTGAAAATACACCCTCAAGAGGAAAACAACCAGCCCAAACACCCCACTCCTTGGCCTCTACCTCCAAGAGCAATCATCTACGAGTGCAGGGCTAGCATCGGACACCATGTCCAAGGCCCCTTACTTAGGCAGGTGTAGTTCTATGATCCATCCAATCAGAAATGGTTATGAAAGATTGTCACACCCCTTCAATTCCACAAATGATTTTGAGTCAGCTATGGTTGGGAGAGGGGGTTGATGAGAGCTTAGTGAATGTAAGGTAGAACTTTCATAGAATCAGGAACCAGAGACTAGGGGTGAAGAGGATTAATGAACAATTATAACCCTTATAATTGTTATATAATTATAACAAGTGCAGATGTTTCACAAGGTCAGAAACTGGAGGTGGGATAGAGATGATCAGCTGTAGTTACAAAGAACCAACCTAAAGTAAAAATTACACCAGGAACTGTAGTAGCAGGACCTGGAAAGGGGAGCCAATGGGAATGCTAACCAAAGTGACCCGAGTGAAACATCCTTGAGGGCAAGCAAGTAAGGAGCACTGTGAGCAGAGTCCAGCAGGAGAGAATAAAAAAGTCCTGCAAAAATGGGAAAAAAGGACACTTTGCCCATGGAATGGGCAGCAGGTGAAAGGTTGGCACCCTGAGACTAGGCCACTCCAGGGAAGAGAAAAAGTTAAGAGAAATACTTGTACAGGCCTTTGTTTGGAAATTCAGAAAAGCTTGGAATCCATGCATCCTAGAAAACAAATCTGAACATGCTAAGAAACTTGGAATCTGTGTTTACTGGAAAAGCTTGGGATTTGTGTATACTAGAAACTTGGATCCTGGAAAATGTGGAATTTGGGTACCTCTAATGACAAGGTAGGTTGCTGGAAAACTGGACTTTGTGTTGAACATCTGCTTCAGGTTTGAGGTGGCCAGGAGATGCTATTTTGGACACATGCTTGGAGCATGGGCTGCAGGGAGATACCATCTTTGTAGTCATGTTTTCTGTGTTTAAGATCATAGACACTTGACTATAAATAGGGTAAGATAGGAGGCCACTCATGGTCTCATTGACTCTTGCTTCTTACCTTGTTTGCAAATAAATCTTGTTTTTGTTTTTCCTGAACCTGGTTTGTCTTGCAAATGGGTACCCTGAGAGTAGAAGAACCCTGAGAATGCCCAGTTTAAGTACTGTTTTTTTTCCATTTTTAGTTTCGTGCTGCTTTGCCTCTGGTTTCAGAACAACATGTAAGGTCACACCCTAGTCTTTTTAAATGCAGCTGTTGCCTAAAAGACAGCCTGCTCGTGTCTATGCAAAGCATCTTTTTCTTAAGTCATGCCAAATACTGCTGAAAGAAAACTGTTGAGCTTTTCCTCAGAGGTATGCAAGAATCCTAATCATCCCCAACACAATCATAAATCAATTTTCATGCTCTAGAAAATCCATAGTCTGACAATCTTTAGGCAATGTTCTTAGATATTATTTGATTCACAATACTTCAAAACTGTTTCACAACTATGTGTTATTAGTTGTAAGAATCCAAGCTTATAATATCTAGTATTTTCAAAATCTTCTGCCTCAACCAGGAAACAAAATTTTCCAGACTTATCTATTTCCTTGAATAGGAAATAAGTGCTTACAACCACACCTGGTAGAATTTAGATAGCATTCAGGATTTTATGTGGAAGCAAGATATCAAGTATAGTTGATATAAAGAAAAAAGAATATTATTAAAAGATAGTGCATATCTCATAGAATATTTTGCAAGGCTAGAGAACAAGGTTTAAGGATATGCAATCAGGAACAATGCCTCAAGTCATATTGCAGAACTACTGATGAAAATGGTCTTGGTCATAGATACCAGGTATTTGATGCAATATAAGTCTCAGAAAGTCTACATTTCTCAAGGAAATCTCCAGCCTGAATCCTGGTTGTGATCCTGACCACCACCACCTCTGCTGCACCAGGAACTCTACCCAAAGACATCACTCACCTGGAAGAGAATTCTTTTAAATCTTGCAATACTTCAACAAATGTTTCTAATTTGTGAGTCCCAGGTTGTATTCCCATGATTGTTGTGGGTAAGTCTTAAAATTTTAAAAACAGGCTCGTTTAAAAAAAAAGTGGGATCTACTTCCCCAGACCTCTGAGAAAAACTTCCCAAACACTCTAAGGCGTTTAGATGCCAGGACACTAGAAAATATAGCCTCTATATTTTGTATAGAGTCTACCATTGTGCTACACATGTAATATGTGTCTAAGAAATGGTCACAAAATCTACAAATCCCCATTAAAGAAAACTCAATATCTTTCTTTTTTTTTTTTAAGGCCATTGTTACTTTCTATTGTACACAATAGTATACTATGTAAATATACCATAATTAGCTTTACTACTTGTTTTTGATGTTCTTTTTGTTTGTTTTATTTGAAAATTCATTTTATTGATTTGTCACATTTGTGCATTAATTGATCCCTCCTCCTCCCTCCATATCCTCCCTCCATACCCCCCCTCCAGTCACTCCATCTCCCATTTTTCTGCGATTTGTTGGTTGGTTAAGCTGATGTTCAGTTTGTTGGTTGTTTGGCCTGTTGTTCTCTTCCAATATCTGGTAAATGTGTGTTTTTTTGTTTGTTTGTTTGCACATATATGTATATTTATATTTATATTACATTAGTCCATTATTGTGTACCCCAGGGCTTTCCCACTTTCCCACTAACACTTGTTAACCATCCTGATCTTTTGTGCTCTTCATCTCCCCCACCATCTTCCCCCTCCTCCTCTCTCGCTCCATGGTTCAGTTCCATTGGCTGTTTTCATTCCTTCTTATTTGTTTGTTTGTTTTTCCCTATATCTATCATATGAGACCATCCTGTACTTCTCTTTTTCTTTTTGACTTATTTCTGCTAATATGAGTCTTTCTAGTTCCATCCATGCTGCTGCGAATGACATGTGTTTGTCCTCCTTGATGGGTGCATAGTATTCCATCATGTATATGTACCACATTTTTTTAACCAATCATCTGTTTTGGGGCATTTGGTTTGTTTCCAAATCTTGGCAATTGTAAACAGAGCTGCAATGAACATGTGCGTACAGGTGTCCTTTTGAATTAATGTTTTCATGTCCTCTGGGTAGATAGATTCCCAGTAGTGGGACTGCTGGGTCAAATGGTAAGTCCACTTTCAATTTGAGGGTCCTCCACACAGTCTTCCATAGTGACTGCATCAGTTTGCACTCCCAGCAAAAGTGTAAGAGAGCTCCTTTTCCTCCACATCCACGCCAACATTTGTTGTTGTCTGTTTTATTTATGTGGACCATTCTTACTGGTGTAAGATGGTATCTCAGTGTGGTTTTAATTTGCATTTCCCTGATTATTAGTGATGTGGAGCATTTTTTCATATTCCTGTTAGCCATCTGTATTCCTCTTTGGTGAAGTGTCTTTTTAGTTCTTCTTCCCATTTTTTGAGTGGGTTTTTTGCTTTGTTTTTGTTGAGCTGTAGGAGCTCTTTTTGGATCTTTGTTATCAGACCCTTGTCACTTGTCTGGAGGACAAAAATTTTCTCCCAGTCAGTTGGGTTTCTTTTTGTTTTGTTTGTTGTCTCTTTTGCTGAACATCTTTCTATTCCAATTTTGGAAAACCACATACATGTTTCCCTTACAATTCATTTCCCTTGTCTACAATTCATTTGTTCCTTATGTAAAATTTTTATTTATTTCATTTTTTACTTCACATGTTATAGTTGCAAGGGACTTGAAAGATTAACTAGCCCTACCTCCCATTTACTGTGGTCCTACAAATCCCTGATAGAGGAGTAAATAGTATTATTCAGTATAGCTAATTTGGCAAAAATATTCACTATTTCCCAAAGTAATCCAATATCCTTCCTGGATATTTCTCTTTTTTTAATAATATATATATTATATATATATATTATATATATATATATATATAGATGATATATTTCACATCATTTTGATCCCTGGGAGTCACCCAGTTCCTGGATATTTCTAATTGTTATTTGATGATTTTTTTTTTTTTTGAGACTAGGTCTTGCTGTTTGTGCCTGTGGAACCGCAGGCTCATGTTGCCTGGGGTACCACAGACTCAAGCAATCCCCAGCCTCAGCTTCCTAGGTAGCTGGGATTACAGGCACGTGCCACCACATCCAGCTATTTTTTTGAAACTGGGTCTCGCTACGGGCCCCAGGTGGGACTCAAATCGCGATCCCTAGCCCCAGCCACTTCAGAGGCTAAGCTTACAGGCACGAGCCACCGTGCCCAACTTGTTATTTGATTCTTTCTTGTATTCAGCTATAGTTGACTTGCTATCATTTCCACCTGTATGCTAATTATGCTCCTTAAAATAGCATAGAACAAATATGCTCACATCTTCCCAAATCATCACTAATAGGAAGACAACTTTGATTTCCTCTTTTTACCAGGCTTTACATGTTTGCTGCCCTCCAATTCTTTTCATGTGACAATTCTCCAAACTTCAGTCTCTGTTGGTCATCATCTCTGGAAAGCATCACCACTGTCAATACCTTATAAATTATTTAGGACCCTCATGCAGAATAATACTAAAATGATAATATATTCATCTGGTTTTTTTTTCAGGATTCAGCATATTTAAAATATTTATGCAATATCGCTATTGCACCAAAGGCACTAGATTTTGTGTGTTATATTTGAAGGTAAAACAAGGAACTCAACATTCCCAGCCCTTCCTTTGTCTTTCCAGATGCTTTCTGTTGGGTTGTTCATTTTCTACCTTACCACCTGCTCCAGAGACAGTAAATTCCTAAGAAAACCAACCCCATATTTCTTTTCCTTAGTTAATTCCTCTCTTATCAAATACACTAGAAGGCTCCTGGAGGTCCTTTATAGTGGCTATTTGGTCAACAACTTCAATTAGCACACCAAAGGGAGTGAGTGGAGAAAGGAAGAAATGCAGAGTTTTGTGAAAGGAAAGCTCTAAAAGAAATATTTTGTTTGTTTCAGTTTGTTGTGAAGAAACTGAATTTTTGGTTTGCATAAAGAAACATGATGAAATTTTCACATCTGTTAATTTACTGAAGTGGGAAAAAGAAATATAAGCAGCAATGGAAAGAGAAGATAAACTTGTTTATCTAAGTTTTTATAACTTTATAGTTGACTACACACTTGTAATCCACATTTAAATTGAATCCACACTGAGAAAAGACTTAAACTCTTAGTATATATATAAAAAAAAAAAAAAATAAGCAAAGCTCCAGGAATAAAAACTGAATTCCCAACATAAATAGGACTTTGAAATCCTATCTCCAATGCTTGCTTATTTTCTGGGAAAGAAGTCATTGTGTTTCATTTATAATCATTACTGTAGCTCAAACATTTGTTTATAGATAATTAAAATAAGTTAATTCACTATAGGAACTGATTTAAAGTCAGTTCCTAAACTTTCTGAGGTAATTCCTTAAGATTTTAATCTCTGCTTCTAGTAGTATTTGTCATGTACTGTACTTGATATTATCTGACCCCAGAATTCATATTCTAATCATTATCCTACCCTGTTTCTAATTCAGTGAAATAAATTTTAATATATTTTATTTCGGTATAAAGGAGAAATGGGGGAATGGTATTATGACCAATTTTTTCACTTCTAAGGAAACTGAAGTATGCCTTCTTAAGAAAAAAATTTTTAGATTCCCTGGTTTGATATGATTGCGAATGGGACACCAGATTCACAGGCACGGTTTGGTCAGTCCGTGAAGGGGCTTCTCAAGGAAAGTGAACACCTGTGGTACTGACATGATCTCACAGAGCAGGTGCTGAAGGGGTCCCAGAGTTCGGAGCTGCTAGGTCAGGTAGCTCGAAACATGGTACTACAGGAAGATACCATTTTGCACTCAGAAGATAGTTTAAGGAAAATGGAATAATAACAATGCATCTTCAATACCAGCAAGAAGCTATTCAGAAGAATGTTGAGCAGTCATCGGATCTACAGGACCAGTTGAATCATCTGTTGAAATAGAATGACTTATTGGAAGGCAAAAACACTTCTTTGTTTGGTGCTAAGGAGAAAATACCTTGCACCCCTTGTGCTGTGGGTTTGATTTTCCATCTTCTGCAGAGGTTACATTAGAAAAGATGTGGGGTGATGTACAGAAGTAAAGAAGTTAGGTGTTTAAATTTTGGAAGGACTTCTTGAATAGAACTAACCCATGCTCTTACTGAATTTTTAAGTTGTTTTTTAGCTTAATATTAAAGCAAATTAAAAGATGTCTTGGCTTTTCCAATAGAACTTTACTGTGTCAAAAGTCATGTTGTGTAAATGTGATTCTTAATAAATACTGAGTAATGTTTAAAAAAAAGAAAAAGAAAAAAATTTTAAATACATGAGAGGGTTTTTTTGGTTTTTGTTTTGTTGTTTGTTTTTTGGTTTGGGGGCTTTTTGTTTTGTTTCATTTTGTTTTGTTCTTTGCAGTGTTGTGTGAATTTTGTGTGTCATTTTTCTTGGACACTGAATACTGAAGAGAACAAAGTAAAGTTTCCTTTAGTTCCTCTGTTCAAGTTCTCTTGGGGTCAAAAGAACATCTTTACAGTTTTCAGGTTGCCAATTAATGACAACAGTTTTATAGTTTTTCATGTTTGAGACATAGGTCATTCTAGAGCATCTCACTTGGCCATAAAATTAGCTGGTTCATGTTATAAATAAAATAACAATTCCTCCAACCATATCTCTAATTGAAGGTATCTTCCAGAGGTAAAATCACATATTCGTGCCCTGATTTATCCCAATAGTTAAACTTAAATACACCATATTGCCACCATAAAATAAATTTTATTTCCCTATCTATGGTGTAAATGTACATCTCAGTTCCAGATGCAGTCCCAGAAGTTATTGTGCACTGCCAAATTCCAGATAAACCCAAGGGGAAAAAAGAGCAATAAGAGTCAATTTTGTATTTTAGCAACAAAGAGTTCCTAAAGGGTTGCATATGGGTTTTTCTTGTCCACAAGAATTATTTTATAATAAGAAAAACACTAATGCTTCAGATTTAAGTCAAAAAAAAATCTAGCTTTAGCATCATTATTGGAACTCAGAAAATGCACAAGAGAGACTATGAAATCCAGTGTACAGAGACATTTCAGTGTGTGTCACTCAGTTGTTGGCATGTTCATTGATTCTGGAAATTTCATGCCACGTCCTTGCTCCAGTTTTCTTATCTCACTGCTTTACTAGATCACATTGCCCATCTCTTTGTGTCCCCAATTTCCCTTTTTTTTTTAGTATGAGAAACTAAAAATATCTCCTTCCACAAGCTTAGGGTGTGTAAGCAGCTGGTTGATACTTGATTCAACCTTGTCTTTCTTCACTATATTTTGATTATATTGATTGACATAAAGCTGATTTTAAGTAATTTTGAAGCTCTCTTCTGGGGATTCCCATTCTAATACACGATAAATTTAAATACAACATGATTGACCAGTTATCCTCAGTAGCTATCAAGAACCCCAGCAGATGCCTGAAACTGTGAACAGCATCAAACACTTTGCATACTATTTTTTCTATGTATTCATATCTCTGATAAAAGTTTGATTTATATATTAGGCACAGTAAGAGATTCATAACAGTAAAGATAGCATAAAAGTTATATAAATGTGTTCTTTCCATATTCTCAGAATATTTATTTTACATAATATGTTCAGCACTGATTGGTTATGAGTAACTGAGACCTTGAAAAGTGAAATAGAGATAAGGGAAACTACTATAACCCAGTAAAGTTCTATAATCTGCCTCTGGTTGATGCTAATGATTCTAGTGATACATCCTTCAGTGAATATGAGAATAGCTGATAACTTTAAATATTAATCCACAATATTTTCCCATTAAAGCCTTTGATGTGAATGGCATTAGTTAAATACAAGTTATGTTTCCATAAATATTGTGGGTAGTGTGAAAAAGAAGAAGGTAAGTCATTGTCTAATACTTTCAATTACATCTGTAGCACTAAGGAAGAAACTTTATTAACTTTTGCCTTTAAGAAGTTTAATTTTTTGTCAGCTCCTGATGAGTTCAGAAGTGCTTGAGGGAAAAGACTGATACAGTATTTCTGGAGTAAATAAGGAAAGAAATCTTGAAAAATCTCAACAGCTATCTATAAAACTGGGCCTGGTACAGTGGCACGTGCCTTTAATCCCAGTCTAAGAAGGGAGGCTGAGACTAAGAATCACTTTGGTTTGAGACCTGCCCAGGGCAACACCTAGTCTCAAAAAATAGCTGGGCGTAGTGGCGTGTACGCCTGTAATCCCAGCTACCTGGGAGGCTGAGGCTGGGGATTGCTTGAGTTCGTGGTACCCAGGCAATGTGAGTCTGTGGTTTCTGGAGCAACAGAGCAAGACCTACTCTCAAAAAAAAATTTTTAATAATAAAAAAAAATAAAACAAGGGATCTGGAAGCTTCAAGAAAAGGAAATGTCAGTTTAGAAACACTTGTTTCAGTTTTACAATAAAATGATTTTTAAGAAGAGACATTATAGCACTCCTTTATTGTTTTCTTAATTTTTTTAGATTGTACCTATATATATATCTACATGTGTATATATACATATATATATATATATATAAATTACATCATTGTCTACCCTGCCACTATGGAAGGCTATGTAGCCTTCAGTTGTTCACAAACAACTGAAATTGGAACTACCATTCAATCCAACAATCCCACTACTGGGAATCTACCCAAAGAATACAAAAACACTCATGCAATAATATAATTTTTACTGTTTACCTCTTATCAAGATACTATAACAAATCAGTTACCTATGTTTGATGAGCAAGAAGAAATGACAAGAAATTCTCCCTTTAACTGTTAGTATGCACTCATTAAGACAGGAAGGGGCGAAAGGTCAGAACTTAGAGGATGATTTTCTATCTGGCTTAGCTTGCAGGTCAGTGGACCAGTTTAGCCTCCAGACAGCATCACTGACCTGGGTGAGACAGGGCTCTGCTCCAAGGGGAAGTTTATTCATCAGTAACAAAAGCACCAGAATATTGTCATAACAGGTTTGCTTGGAATATCAAATGAACAAAACCTGTAAAGTACCTGCTACTTGCTACAGTTTTGATTTCCGGATCCACATGTAAATAATACTGAAATCATCACTCCACCCTAACTGAACAAACTGAACAATCAGCAACTGCTTAGAGTCATTAAATAAGTGAGGTGATAGATTTACCCATCCACCCCACACACTGGAGAGACTGACAGGTAACTAGAGAGAATCTCAGCTTATTAGAGGATAGAGTGAGGAACTGAAACCTTCATGGAACCAGGTCCACAAAGGAAAACCAGAACTGTGATGAAATTCTGGAGGCTAGGGGCAGACAAATTGGAGAGTTAAAGGCCCTAGGGGGACCCAATGGCATCTGCAAGTGTTACTTCCTGGGTCCTACCAGAGCAAATAAATAGCAGAGAAAAATTCTCTGTGCTTCTAACAGGGCAAGAGAAAAGAGAACCATTTTTAAATGTATTAGAGCACTTTGTTCTCCTGAATGAGGTCTTCTTACAGTAGATACTGTGTAACCAGACTCTAATATGCTAAAGTTGGGAAGAAAAACACCCAACTTCAACACACTCTAGCCATCCTGTTTCACCTAAAGTATGGGGTGGGGGGAAATCTAGAAGCATGTATGGAGTTCACAGTCCAAGAGGCAGAGGTTCCCAAAAGACTAAGACTAAGACTAATCAAGGAACTGTAGAATGCTGTCTCTTCCCCCACATCTCTCCACCATATTACTAAAGGTCTACTCAGAGCAATTTTTTACCTAGCACATTATGTTCAGCTATTAAAAAAAAAATTATGAGGCATACCAAAAGACAAAGAACAGTTTGAATATGTAGTACAAGCACTGGAGCCAGGCATGGTAGGGGTGTGGGAATTATTAGACCAAATTTAAAACAACTATGATTAATATACTAAGGGTGCTAAGATAAAATAGCATACAAGAGCAGATGGGCAATGTAAGCAGAGAGATGCAAATCCTAGGAAAAAACCAAAAAGAAATTCTAAGGTTAAATAACATTATAATAAAAAAGAAGATACTTTTCATGGACTTATTAGTAGGCTGCACAGAGCTGAAGAAATCTGAGCCAAAGAATCTATCAACAGAAACCTCCAAAACTGAAAACCAAACAAGCAAACAAACAAAAGAACAAAATATCCAAGAGTTGTGAGACAAGCACAAAAGGTGTATTGTATGCTTAATGGTAATACTTATGGAAAAGAAAGAAAATAAGGAACAGAAGAAATAGTTGAAAAAATAATCACTGAGAATGTCCCAAATTAATGCCAGAAACCAAACATTGTAAATTCAGGAAATTTAAAAACCACCAAAGCAGAGGATATATAAAAACAAAAAAAAAGAAAAAAACAACTACATCTAGATAATGCCTATTCAAACTACAGAAGATCAAAGATAAAGTCTTAAAAGACTGGGGGCAGGGGGAATCATCTTTCCTATAGAAGAGCAATGAAGGGTAAGGATAAAAATTACATCTGACTTCTCAAAAATAATGTAAGGAAGAAGATAATAGAGTGAAATTTTTTTGTGTTAAGACAAAAAAAAACCTAGAACAACCTAGAATCCTGTACCCTGTGAAATGATCATTCAAAAGGAAAAGGGAAAGAAAGACATTCTAAGACAAGCAAAAATTTAGGGAATTTATAGCCATTTGATCTGCCTTTCAAGAAATGTCAGAATTTCTTTACAGAGAAGAGAACTATTATAGATTCAGAAACTCAGATCTATAGAAAGAAAGGAAGAGTACTGAAGTAGAAATAAGTGAAGGTAACATAAATATGTTTTTTCTTATTCTTCATTTATCTAATATGCTTTCTAAAATAATAACAATGCCTCCATTTATGTATGTCTATTTATATAAGACTAGAAGTATAGTGTTACTTAAAAGTGAAGTTGGGATACTCATAAGTTTATACTACAAGAAGACAGTATATTCTAAGACAGGATACAAAATTAAATCATATTAAATATTTGGTTAAATATTAAATATTTGGTTAAGTGTATCTATACCCCTAAATCATATACAGTGTTGTTAGCCAATGTTACCTCAATCTAAAAACAAAATTAAATATACAGAAGACAAAAAAAGAAGGGAAGACAATAATAGGAATAAAGAACAAACATAACAAATAATCAATAGCAAATATCATAGCTATTGATCCTATATCTATGATAAAATATCCTGTAACGATATCATTGATCCTATAACTATATCAACAATTGCTTTGAATGAGAACAATCTTTAAATGCACTAATTAAAAACAGATTTTCAGAGCGGATCAAAAAACAAGACAAATTTTATTATCTAATCTAACCACTTTTAATACAAAGATATTATTGATTTAAAGTGACAAGCACATTAATCAAAAGAAAATAAAAGTATATTAGGACAATGAAGACTTCAAAGCAAGGGAAGTTATCAAAAATAAAGCAGTGGGTGCTACTGGGAATGTAAACTGGTCCAACCACTATGGAAAGTGGTGTGGAGGACCCTCAAAATACTGAAAATGGAACTACCATTCAATCCAACAATCCCACTTCCAGGAACCTACCCAAAAACACTTATTCAAAAAGACACCTGTACTTGAATGTTTATTGCAGCACTATTTACAATAGCCAGGATATGGGAACAACCAACATGCTCCAAAACAGATGAATGGATCAGAAAGTTGAGGTATATTTACATAACAGAATATTATACAGCAATCAAAAAGACAGATACATCTGTAGTAACATGAGTGGACCTAGAAGGAATCATGCCAGCAGAAATAAGTCAGAAAGAAAAAGAGAAATACTGAATGATCTCACCTAAATGTGGGATGTAGGGAAAATAAACAAACAAAATGACAAAACTTAAAACTGTCAGCAGAATTGAAACATAGAATAAGGGCAGGAGAGGGAGTAAAATTGTGGGAGGAATGGGTACAAGAGATTAAGATAATGGTTCATGGGTGACAAGGTGATGAGGTAGTGAGAGAACCTCAGGGCATATATATCAATTTTTAATTAAAGTAAAAGAAATAAAACAAAGCAGTGGGGCACTACATAATAAAGGGCTCCATTTTTCAACAAAAAATCATGGTCTTTAATATGTGCCTATTAAGAATGTCAAAATACTCTGGGCAAAACTGTTAGAACTACAAGGAGAAATAAATGAATTACTTGTGATAGTTGGAGACTTCAATACCCCTTTCTCAGAAATGGACAGAACTAGCAGACAAAAAAGTCAGTAAGGAGAGAGCTGAACTCACTAACACCATCAGTCAACTGGATGTGATTGACATCTATCAACCATTTCATCAACAACAAAAAACACATTCTTCTCAAGCTCACATGGAATATTCACCAAGAGAACCCACGATCTCTGTCATGAACAGCTTTTCCTGGAGACTTTGAGATTGATAAGGATTTCATTGTTATTGTTATTTTTAGTAAAGAATGTGAAGATAAAGCATTTCAACCAATATATCTGATTGAAACTACAATCTAGAAAATTGGAATACATGCAGATTGACCAGAAACAAGTAAAATCTGTCCTCTACCACACAAAAAATGACAAATAGTTTGCACACAGTTGTTAAGTAAGAGATGATAACAGAGTAATGAGCAAATTCTGTCAGTTCATAGTCAAGGTTTTTAAAGCAAAGGGACACAACAAAAGATCCCCCAGTGGCAAAGAAAAGAGCCCTAAGTTTAGCTGCTGCATAGGCAGGAACCTGTTAGCTCAATTTTAGAAAATTTAAAAGGAATCCCTGTAGCAGGGGCTCCTCCCACAATCAGCAGTCTTGCTGCATTCTCTACTGGTAAATGGAATGCTGGAGGACTCCTCCCAATCCTGAAGCCAGCATCTACACTCCTGATTTTGTGAATTTTTATATGCCCCGAGGTTATGTCTAGTTGCCATCATCTTTCCTAAGTTGTTTTTTCTTCTGTTTTCATAAGGACTGCAGCAACAGAGTTACACAAGTTTTGGGTAGGTTGCCCCTAACCCTAATTTCTCCATAAATGCTGATATTTGTCATGCACAGTTTTGCAAAATTTTTTTTCTACAATGCATACATTGTTTTTCAGCAGAAGTATCTCAATAGATTTCCAGCCAAGAAATTTTCATTATATGAATAGAACTATGCACAAGAAATAGTTGAATGCCAAACATTCATTTCTGAACAAAACAATTTTCTATAAATGTGTATCAGGTTCCCATTAAAACCAAAGCCCTGTATTGCTGTTAGGGAGAATCAGAGCAACATGTTATCAACTCTACCCTCTATTATTTTACAAACTGACAGTGGAGGCTCATTGAATACTTGTGATAGGCAAATGGGAAACATATTTCATGTTCGGTGACAACTCAGCACTCTTAAGTGGTTAGTGTTCTGAGCACTCAAGAAAAAAATGAGGATGCTCACTGAACTACATGACTAGGGACATTGTTAGAAGACAAATGAACTTTATCTGGATTATTTATTCATCCAACCTAATATCTACTAGTCCCTGTGCTAGGTACTGGGGAGATGGTGACCACAAGTCAGAGTGTGGCCCCTATTCTCTTGTAGTTACAAAAGATGCAAACCTTAAATAAATGAATACAGTGTATATTTAATTGCTATTTTTCTAGGGGTTCAAAGAAACCCCACAAAGTCAGAGGAAAATTTATTAGAGGCATGAAAAGAAAGATGATTCCGTTTATTGCAGCTCTGTTTACAATTGCCAAGATTTGGAAACAAACCAAATGCCCAAAATAGACAATTGGCTAAAAAAAATGTGGTACATATACACAATGGAATACTACGCATTAATCAAGGAGGACAAACACATGTCATTCACAGCAATGTGGATGGAACTAGAAAGACTCTTATTAGCAGAAATAAGCCAAAAAGAAAAAGAGAAATACAGGATGGTCTCACTTATATGATGGATATAGGGTAAAACAAACAAACACATAAGAAGAAATAAAAACAACTAATGGGACTGAACCATGGAGCGAGAGAGGAGGACAGGAAGAAGGCAGGGGAGGTATAGAGCACAAAAGATCAGGATGGTTAACAGGTGGTAGCGAAGTGGGGAAGCCCTGGGGTACACAATAATGCAATAATGTAATATAAATATAAATACACATGTAGATGCAAATTTTAAAAAATTTTAATTAAATTTTAAAAAAAGAACAACCATCACAGAGATAGTTGACATTCTCTGTGGATATCTCTTCTATCCTATTCCCCATTATACATTCCCAGAAATGATATATTAGTACAATGGATTTGATATTTGCCATTCCAGTGGTATTTGAAACTCTTAAATCACAACTCAGTAAATAATATATTATTTTGCATGGTTATAATTTCATAATTATGGTATTGTAACATGTATAACTATGTAGCTTTCATTCTTCCCACAAAAAATTTTTAAATTATTTTTTTTAAAAATCTCCTAACTAGGATATTGGAGAACATCCCCATTTGTTACTTCTATAATTGTATCCAAACTTCATGTTGTCTTAAAGTTTTAAAACTTATAATATTTGTCATATTTGTATCCTAATTTGCATACTGATATCTTGTTGTATCCTAATTTTCTTTTATTTATATGTTCTAAGCCTGAAATAAACTGTATAGTTTAAAATTAAAAAAAAAAAAAAAAGAAAGATGGTTCCTAGCTTAGGGATTTCGCTAAACTGTTTTCCATGTATTTCAGTTGCCATAACCACAGGGACATGTAAAGTTCTTCTCATGCCTTTCAATTATGCAATAGCCAGGGAGCCCTCAGTCACTGCCAAGATGGTCACCACAGCACATTCTGCATAAACTGGTCCTCTGTACTATTTACAAACTTATAGCAAGATTCCTTCTTACCAAGAAGAGTTGTAAATACAGTCTCCCTTCTGATTCCATGTACTTATGAAAATCTAGTTGTCCTGATATTGCCTAGTTACACTTGTAATTTGTTGAACAGAACTCTTCTTAACTCAAAAAGGCACAAGTGCTGCTTTGTAGCTGAGTTTCCATGCTCATACCTTTGAAGGTCTAGAAAAAAATCTCACCTACCAAGAGAGATGTGCATGGGAGTGTTAGTTAGAGCCCTGAATATCAGGACTGGGGGGAAAAACAAAACTAAAAACTTAGTGATGGAGGAGGGAAAATGGGGATGGGATGCTATATTGACTTGCTAATGTGGGCTTGTCCTAGCAATGTCTTTGCCTTCGCACCAATCTGGAACCTGCACTTTCATTTCCCTCAGGTTTTTTTAGTTCCTTGAATGGAGAGAAATTTGTCTTGTTGGACAAAGAAGTTTCTGGAAGACAACCTCTCTTTCATTCCTTTATGGAAGCCCAAGTCCTTAAGGAAAATTAAGATAAGCAGTTCAGATTGAATGGTGGTTAGGGTGCCAAAGGAAATGGATGCTTTTGCCATAAAGGAGAAATGCATTGACCTGAATTGGCTAAAGGGGTGAAGGACTGACTACTGGGTTACTAACCATAGCTGGCTTCCTCACATGTCGTGAGGGACAATTAAGGAGGATGGGTACCCTAAGAAGTACAACTCTTAGTCCACATTTTTTTCTGCCCCCAATCGCATCTCACAATTATCAGAGCTCCCAGAAGCTAGTTTTACTTATGTTAGACTTGGAGTCAGAAGCTCAGTTCCATGTAAATGCTACCTTTTCTTCATGAGGCCATTTGAAGGCAGGGGGAAATGGTAATAAGTCCTGAGATTAAATTTTGCACTAGTTCAGTGGAATGAGATGGAATGGGAGCTTGGAATCATATGTGATTTAATTTCAGATAAGTAAAGTTTTACAACACTCATTCCATATACACCTACCTACCTTTGCAATCTAAGACTCATAGCCCACTGAACTTAATCTCGTTTCCCACTCTTTACTTTGTACAACTAAATAATTAATAGCCATGATAGCCTATCAATATGTCTTTCTTTAATTGCTAAACATGTGTTAATAATTCAAAAATCTGGTGACCTCCCAATACTCCTGTGATTTTTGCAGTTCTCAGAGCTCATTGAATAAGGTCTGATGCGCTTAATTTCAGAATCAGCTAAAAGCTTTCTGGTTTTATCTTTTCTCTAGAAAGCATCCAGCTTGCCAATAAGGTCTTGGGGTTAAATGGAAGACAGAGTTCAAGGATTTTGAAACTCTGATTCAATTATAATAAGTGAGTATAAGGGAATCAGGCATGTCACTGTTGATTGTATCCACCCAGACCCAGGGGACATGTTTTTATTTTATTTTTTTAAGCTAAGGAACTCTATCTTTGGAGAAAACTCATTCTTGGGATTTTGTGCTAAACTCTTTTACTCAACTTGATCCCCATTTTAAGCAGAAATTGGTGAGAGCTAATGGATAATGTGATTAAATATAGATTTTCTTACCTTTCCTTCCCTCATGCCTTCCATTATTGAGGAGGTGGAGTACAATGGCAGTTGAACTTGAAAGTGGATCAGCCCTTCTTTCTGCTATGAATGTGTTAGCGGGCAGAAGGAGGGGCATCCATAGACCCCCAAACTTGCCCATTCTAAATTGTTTCTGCCATCTACTGCATAAAGACACAACATACAGTAGTTCATAAGATCTTCAATGGAAAATAATTTTCATACAATTAGTGTGCAAAAATTAGTGTGCAATAGAGAGAATGTTACAAGGCAGAAGAAGGAGCACTTCAGGACCCCCAAACCTGCTTGTTCTAAATAAGTTCTGCTATCTACCACATCAAGACAAAATATACTCTAGTGCCTAAGACCTTCAATGGAAAACAACTTTAATACAACTGGTGTACAATAAAGAGAAGATAAATAATAGAATTATGATAAATTCCAATTAAACACTCAAAATTATCCATCCCTTCATGGGCAAATGCCCAGACACTCAGGATTCACCCAAAACAAAGCAACTGAAGCCCCAAAACTTGCCCCAAGTTTTGCACCTTCTGGCGGGGAACCATAAGAAAAGGGCAGAAGGGGCCAGGCAGGTCTGGAAGGAAAAAAGCAAAAGTAAACTAAAGAAAAAGGCTGTCCTGTCCGCCTCTGCACATGTCTCTCATTCACATCTGTTTCAAGTGTCTCCTTCCATGTTCCCCAAATTCCTGGTACACATCTAAGGCTAAGAAGCAAACAAGGTTTCTTCTTCACACTTCTCTCTGCCTCCTCTTGTCTTCCTCCTATTCCATCTCCCTCCTTTAGTCCTTTGTCCCTATCTCTGTTCTAGCTCCCCCACTCTCCCCAGCTCCTCTTTAGCAGGGGCAGGAACTCATACTGTTACAATTCCTAGCTTCACCTTTCCGCCCAGCACCATCATCCCTTGAGTTCAGGCAAGTATTTTAACAAATTCTTTCTAGATTTCCTAGCCCTGGGTGGTCTGCAGAGAAATTTTACCCACTTCAGTACAGATTCTTCTAATAGAAACCATTCTGGCTACTGAGTCTTCATCAGATGCATAAATTACACAGTTTAAAGAATCAAGGTACCTTAAAAGTTCAAATAAAACTCCACCTTACAAAGAAATTGAAGACAAGGATCTTGTCCAAAACAAATTAAAGTGATTAGGGAGAAAACTGAGGTATATACCCAAGTCCCAATCTGGCACTCTCTCCATATCGCTATTTCTTCAGTTCATCACAAATAATTCTACTTTATTTCTACTCTTCTCTTGAAATTTCAGAGATTTTTTTTGCTTGTATCTAATTTTCTCTGTGGCATTTTGGGAGCCCTCCAGTAACTGAGCATCAGCAGGGAGATTATTTTAAGCTGAAAAATCTTGGTATTCTGCAGGCTCTGAATATCATTAATTCCCATATGTTCTGAGGGTTATTAAATTTTTTCCTGTGTTTTTATCCCTGATATCATTTCCTTCTTGTGCTGCCCACTGACCAACAAAGTATCACTTAGCCAGGTAAAATGTTCTGTTGTTTTAGTGTTCTTCTGTTCTTAAATGATATTTGACACTTGACATCTGTGTTCTATGCTTGATTCATGAATGGCTCTGAGCCAGACTCGATTTGTTGCTTTCTTCAAACTATTTGTCAGCCTTTGAAGTTGATACATACAGTATTACTCATGTGTGATGTCATTGTGCTAGGCAGAAGTTTAGAAATTAAATTCGGTAAATATTCATCAGACAGGGCATTTTAGCCAAATACTAAAGATGGCCCAAATTAGTTATGGCACTAACCACTGAAATGAAATGCTACCTAATTCATGGTATCTTCAAAACCTTGTTTCTCACCTCCCAAGTGACTGGAACTCCACTACTCAGCACAGCACACATCCCTAGTAATCTGTCAGCACCACGCTTTTAGCTGGATGCTAAGCATGTTCAGCTGCCTGAGGTTTTAAAGAGCTGTAGTTGAGGGAGTCAGCAGGTCACACTGCCCCCAGTGTCCATGTGTCCTGCCAAGGAATGTTCACAGATGCAAAAGGAAATTAGAAGACTTTGGTCTCACCTCAACTCCATTTCCAGCACAGATATGATTTCTGTGTGGCATGAACTAAAATTTTTAGAGTTTTCCTTCCTTTCCTCTGTCTTTCCCCCTGGCTTCTTTTTATCCCTCCCTCCTTCCTTCCCTGATCCTTTTCTTGAGCAGAGCCAAGTATCAGTGAGAAGAACTTTGGGTGGTCCGCAAGAAAGTCTAGCAGTTCTGCAAGATGCCAGACAAGTTAATTAGCTTATTATCCCAGAGTAGGGTCAGGCACAAAGTAACATTTAAAGGATGTGGAATTGAGTAGAGTCTCTTCCAACAGATCATAGAGATTATTGAGCACAAGTTGCAATGTAATCCGTAAAGCAATTGACAAAGTTGGCATTCGTTTTTGAAGCCTCAACCAAACTGGAGAAAGAAATCAAGAATAAACCTTCTAACTCTGCCTTTCAGATGACTGTTTCACAAATATTCATTCATAAGGATAACTTTTGATTAGAAAGGTGAAAATCAAATAAAGCAAAAAACTCAGTTAACAAAGACTTATTCAGGCATAGATTAAATATATTGTCAACTGGATTCAGACTTGTGTGTACTTCAAGTCAACCAATATAATAAGGTGGCACAGGGAGAGTAAGAAAACAATTGTATCCTTCAAGCTTAAAGCAAGAAATGCTAAGGTGTTTATATCTTGAATATGAAATATCATTCTTTGGATGAGTTAGCTCTGATCTCAGTCCCCCATGCCCTATACACACAGAGAGAGAGAGAGAGAGAGAGAGAGAGAAAGAGAAAGAGAGAGAGAGAGTTGAGCTCTGTACAGTCAGTGACACAGATGGTATTGCTTTTTAGGAAGAGGACTGCCTCCAATATTGGTCTCCCAAGCTACAAATGTGATTTAAAACCTCTCAACCAGCACTTTACCCATGGCAAGATACACTGCCTATCCCCTGAGAAGTCATGAGTGCAGTCTCCCTTTAAGGGCACTTAAAGTAGACTGAAATTGAATAATCTTTGCTATTTACTATGGCCATTTCCCTCTAGTATAGAATATAGCTGGAGATGTGGAAAGCCCAGAGCATCAGAGCACATCAAAGCACTGGGTTTTGGAGAAGAGCCCACCAACATTTCCACTCCTATAGCCACCCACCTTCAAGTCATAAATGAAGAAAAGTATCTGTGCCCACAGATAATCTGAATGATTTCTCTGAATGTGACTCATTTAGATGAAACATATGGAAACTCATTTTGGCAAAAATGATATGGTTGGGGGAGGCTAGGGAGAGCAGGAAGGAATAAAATAATCCATTTGACTAGATTATATCAAAAGCAAGGTTTTCTCAGGATGCCTCTTCAACTTTACTTATATCCTCAATGAATTATTCTATATTTATAAAAACAGCTTATGCTTCATATAAAGACCTTAAAACTTGTTATGTTTCTTTCATTTGGATTCAAAAAAGACAGAAGGAAATCTTTTGACTTAAAATGTGACCATGGTTCTAGAATTTGGAGTACTGAATTTTTTCTCTGGACAAACAACTCTAAACAAATTAATAGGGATCTACCATGTCCTCTTCTTGGTATGGCATAGGTTTACCCTCTGTTACATAAACTTGAATTTGCTCACTTGAACCATTTGGTTGGCTGAAAATACGGTACCAAAGTATAAACTGGTCATGTTGATAAACACTGATCCAAGTGTTGTGTCATAAAAGTTGTTTTCATCCTCAACATGGCACATTCAAATGCACATGAGAAAGTAGTTATCTACACACAGTAATGGGCAGAATGCTGTACCTATAAAATTACATAAATCTCATCTATTTTTTATTTTGATAAGCACAATTTTCTGATGAGCTGATAAAGTTCCAGATCTGAGTTAGAAGTATTCCACCACAACATTTAACATCTTAAGGAAAAGGACAACGTACCTTATTGAATGAGAGCATCAATGACAGAAAATTTGACTGATAATAATCTCACAAAAAGTGAAGTGTGCTTCTATGAAACCTCACACTCATACCAAAACCAAATAAGGACAGCACTAAGAAAGAAAACTATAGACCAATTTCCTTAATGAACACAGATGCAAAAATCTTAAACAAAATCCTGGCAAACCAAATCCAATGATGCATTAAAAGCATTATTCACCATGACCAAGTGGGATTTATCTCAGGGGCACAGGATGGTTCACCATCCGGAAATCAATTAACATAATACACCACATCAAGAAAGAGAAAAACAAAAACCACATGATAATATCAATAGATGCAGAGAAAGCATTCGACAAAGTCCAACATCCATTTATGATAAAAATCCTTGAAAAATTAGGGATTAAAGGAACTTACCTCAACATAATAAAAGTCATCTATGACAAACCTATGGCAAATGTCATCCTAAGTGGGGAAAAACTAAAATCATTCCAGTTGAGATCCGGAACTAGGCAAGGATGCCCACTCTCCCCACTACTCTTTAACATTGTACTGGAAGTTCTAGCTAGGGTGGTAAGGCAAAAGAAAGACATAAAAGGGATACAAATAAGTAAAGAGGAACTGAATATCATTATATGCTGATGACATGATTCTCTATATAGAAAACCCAAAAAATTCACAGAAAGATTACTTGAAATAATAAACCAGTTCTGTAAGGTAGCTGGAAACAAAACCAACACACAGAAGTCAGTGGCTTTCCTATAGGCAAAAAGTCAAATAGAAGAAGAAGAAATCAGAAAAACCATCCCATTTACCATCACACCAAAAAAAATTAAATACTTGGGAATAAACCTAAAAAAAACATGGAAAAATTATACCAACAAAATTTTAGAATGCTCCTTAAAGAGATAGAAAAAGACATAAGGAAATGGAAAGACATTCCCAGTTCATGGAGTGGAAGAATTAATATTATCAAAATGACCATCCTACCAAAAGCAATCTAAAGATTCAATGCAATTCCAATAAAAATCCCAATGACATTTTTTTAAGGAGACAGAACAAAAATTAATTAAATTCGTATGGAATAACAAAAGACCTCATATATCAAAAAGCCTCCTGACCAGAAAAAAAGAAAATGGAGGTATTACAATTCCAAACTTCAAACTATACTACAAAGCCATAATAATTAAAACAGCATGGTATAGGTACAAAAACAGACAGTCAGACCAATGGAACAGAATTGAGTGTCCTGAAGTAAAACCACACATATATAGTCAACTAATCTTTGACAAAGGAGTGAAAAACTTACCTTGGAACAAAGATAGCCTCTTCAATAAATGGTGCGGGGAAAACTGGACTAAGACATGCAAAAAAAATGAACCAAGAAAACTCCCTTACTCCATGTACAAAAATCAACTCAAAATGGATAAGAGACTTAGAGGTCAGACCTGAAACCATAGCATACATTAAGGAAAACTTGGGCAAAACTCTCCATGAATTACAGTTCAGAAATCCTTTCTGGAAACATCTACAGATGGCAAAAAAATGAAAGAAAACATAAACAGATGGGACTACATCAAACTAAAAAGCTTCTGTACAGCAAAAGAGACAACAGAAAAAACTAAAAGATGCCCAACCAAATGGGAAAAAATTTTTGCCCTCCACATGAGTGACAGGGGTTTAGTATCGAAGATCCACAAGGAACTCACACAACTAAACCAAAGCAAAACAAAAGGCCCAATCAAAAAATGGGGAGAAAAAATAAAGACACTTCCCCAAAGAGGAAATACAAATGGCCAACAGGCACATGAAAAATTGCTCAACGTCACTAGTAATAAGGGAAATGCAAATCAAAACCACAGTGAGATACCACCTTACACCAGTAAGAATGGCCCACATCCAAAGAATATGTAACAAGAATTGCTGGCAAGGATGTGGAGAGAAAGGAACACTACTACACTGCTGATGGGAATGTAAACTAGTCCAACCACTATGGAAAGCTGTGTGAAGGACCCTCAAGTTAATGAAGATGGAACTACCATTTGACCCAGCAATTGTTCTCTTGGGAATCTACCCAAAAGAGATCTCAATGTGGGTACAAAGGGACACCTGTGCTCGGATGTTTACCGCAGCACAATTTATAATTGCAAGGTCATGAAAGCAACCTAAATGCCCCAAAACAGATGACTGGATGAAAAAAATGTGGCATATATGCACGATGAAATATTACTCATTAATTAATAATGACAAATTTGATTTTATAACAACATGGATGTACTTAGAAGAAATCATATTAGCAGAAACAAGTCATAAAGAAAAAGACAGAAACCAAATGGATTCACTAATATATGGGATATAGTGAAAAAATAAACAAAAGACTTGAGGAAAAGTCCAAACAAGCTAAACACCAAACTGAAGTGCACAACTTTGAGCAGGAGGGAAAGGCAGGGGAATGGGGGGGAGGGATAAATCCCTGGGATTACAATGTTGTGGAATGAATGAATGAATGAATGAATGAATGAACAAATAAACAAATGAATGAATAAGTAAATAAATAAATAGATGAATGAATGAATGAATGAATGAATGAATGAATGAATGAATGAATGTTTAAAAAAGTGAAGTGTGGTGGTAGGAAGCTCAGTGGTTGTTTTGCCAACTCAACGGTCTTTCTCTCATCTTGACAAGCTGACTACAGAAACTCCAAACATCACCATTGATGCCCTGACCAGGAAGGAAGATGGAGATGAAGAAGAAGAAATCCTTACGTTTTCTTCAGTTCTTTTTTTTTTAATCCATGGGAAAAAAAGATCTCCTCAGCACATTTCTGTGTGTGCCCTCAAGGTTATTAGCAAATGGGGATGGGATGCCTGCTTGAACCTTGGCTCACTGCCAGAAGGGACTTTGCTACTTTGAGGGCCATGTATCAAATTCAGTTGATTTCTATTGACCCTGGAGGGATGAACAACTGCTTTCAAATAGTGAACCAGCTGATGGCATGCCACATATGAAACTTGTCAAAGTTGGCAATAGAGGAGATGGGTATTTTCTACTCTTGTCTAAATATGGGCCCTCACTAGTGCATTTCCTAAACAACTCTAGAGGACTAATTACTCTACCATCTCAATTTGGGTTCTCTTCTGAAGCTAATTTGTGGCAACGATTCAAATGCAAGAAGTTTCTTTGGGAGATGCAAGAAATATGGCAGGGATGTAGGGAGTCATGCAGAGATGGGAAGGCAGACAATAAAAAGTAAATAAACTCATTATAACTGGAACCCAATAACTGAATAACTGGAACCCAATCTCAGGGGAAAAACCCTGAGAAATGGTAGAAAACATATCCCTTAGAATTATCTCACTTGAGAGGTGAGGGAGCTGTGATTTTTATATTCCAGCTCCCACTGGTGATTGGCTGAGAGCTGCCCATCCCTAGCACAGCTAGAAAGTGCACATAGGCAGAGTGGTCGTCTGTCATTCTGGAAAATGCTCTCGAGTCCAGAGCTGCAGATAATTGCTGGTGGAGATCATCCAAAGCACACAGGGGTGGTAAGGTCTAGCAGGTAGGGAGGAGTGCTGACAGCATTTGTCCTTGCATGTGCCTATGTTACTCTCCCCAATGATCCTCATGACTTCCTTACTTTCTTTAGGTCCCTACTTCATTGTCATCCCCTCAGCAATAATCCCATAGAAAATGCAACCAATCTTGTCCTCATCATGTCCTCTCAAAAAAGAACAGACAGGAAGAATGAGATTTGGTCCATGAAGCAAAAAGGTTATTACCATTACTATACTTGGTGCAGTAAAGTTTATGATACAGTCCAGAGTGACCATATTGTTAAGAGCTAATGCTATAGGTTCATGCAGCATAAAAGAGGCTGGATGGTGATATTTTCAAGCATGACCCACACAAAGTTATTGTATCCTTATTTTAAATACCCCTAAGTCATTTACTTCCTGTAATCTAGCCATTATATTGAGGAATTATCCTCTTGACTGACCAAATTTCTTGACAAAGTTTTCTGCTTTCCTTTTATTTCAAGGTGGTAGAGAACCACCTGGGACATATATCTTAATTATTACTTTTTAAAATTGTCATAAAATTACTACTTTCCTCTCAGGAGGAAGAAAAGGAAGGAAAGTAATTCTGAACAAATGTCTCACACTCTCCTTAAGCTCGCTACTTGGATGAAACAAACTCAAACTTGACTGTAGTAAACATGCTAACCCACTTTTAGCATTCTGTAGTCTAGAGACTAGAAAATGAAAATACTGGATTTCCAAATCTTCATTTACCTAGAGATGGCTAAATGGAGACTTGGAAACTTAGGTCAGGTGAACATACTCTTCATGTATCTACATGAAATGTAGATACAAGGATCATAACAGACATCTTGAGCCATAAAATGAGTGGAAGCCTTTCCCCCATGTGTGGAATTCTTCAAGCCTTTGTCTGCCTACTCACTAACCACCACCTGAGTCACCTATCTGCCAAAAGCCTCATCTAGTGGCAACTAGTATTTTATGAGGCTTGAGTTTAGGAACTTCAAAAATAGGAGTAACAAGATGTTCCCTCTTTTGTGTACTTATAAGTTTGATACAGATGCCTGCATTCTGTGCTGTAAGTATTCTACTCCTGCATTAGAATGTGTTCTTATGCTTGAAACTGCAAAAGAAAAAAAAAGTTTAACTCTAAGGAAGGAAACAATTGGTTTTGCTAATGCAACAGGAGATGGGCTTCAAGAAGAAAACACTGTTTGTGCTCAAGGATTTCCAGGACTCTGTAGTTGCCCAGCAGGGAGTAACTTGGTGTGGAAGTTGACCAATAGTGGGAGAGCCTGTGCTTCATCACCCCCAGGAGCACCCCTCTC
>PVHY01008702.1:36218-60297 GCA_004024945.1 Uropsilus gracilis
AAGAAAGAAAGAAAGAAAGAAAGAAAGAAAGAAAGAAAGAAAGAAAGAAAGAAAGAAAGAAAGAAAGAAAGAAAGAAAGAAAGAAAGAAAAAGAAAAAGATTTTTGTGTGCCAGTCAACATTGCAGTGCTGGCCCCCTTACTTGGTTTGTGTGCAACCCAAAGCCTATCCTGGTTTTTAAACAATTAAACAATGATACTCACAATGGGACCTGGACCCAGGTATGATAACATTTAGCAGAGACAGACACAGTGGATGTAAAGACATTCACTGTAACAGCACAAAACTTTCTAATAGCTGTTTACAAATTTAGATTACACCAATATTTTGAAGTTGATCTTGATATATAAACCTTTCACCAAATAAATTAAAAACAGGATGAAAGAATTAAAGGACTACAAAAAAAAGTGAACAAGTATTAGATAATGTAAGGATGGATAGGTCTTTCTAAGTATGAAAGTAATGACAGAAATCACAACAGTAATAGATTTTACTGCCTAAGCACTAAAAGTAATCAAACAAAAGGGGAAACTTAACAAAAATAACTAACAAACAAGTACATAAACAAAATCAAAAGTCTACAGTTCAGGAATGGTGGCACATGCCTGTAAGCAGCAGCCTAGGCAGTGCGGCTGGGGCCACATAGTGAGACCTAGTTCAAAAAATATAGCTGGGCATGGTGGGACGCGACTGTAATCTCAGCTACCTGGGAAGCTAAGGCTGGGAATTGCTTGAGTCTGTGGTATCCCAGGCAACGTGAGCCTGGCAAAAATAGCAAGACCTAGTCTCAAAGAAAAAAAAGAAAGTCTACAGCCAATAGGGGAAAATAATGTTGACAATATGAAAAACAAAGGGTGAGTATAGTTAACATACACAAGCAATAAAAATTAACACATGAAGTGAAGTGACTTCCTCCTGTTTGACTGTTGTCTAGAATGTTAGTTCTTTATCTCCACCCACTTTTTCCCCCATCCTCTACCCCAGGAAGATTTAATGAAGATGGACATGAGCCTCCCCAGAAGCTCCAGAAGCTATCTTCTGTGACTACCAACTTCACAAAAATGAATTAAAGACCAACAAAGATTTACTATCTTTTAAGGTGGATAATAAAAATGAAGATCTTCTAACTTTAAAAACAGTCCATTTATACAAAGGGTGAACTGCACATTATTGCAGCAGAGGTAGTGAACAATTAAGGCAGTTCAATTAAAAGAACACTTGCAACACAGAAAAAGCCATGGAATCAATAGTATCCCTGGAGACTCTTACATAACATCACCTGTGATTTATAATTGAAGAGTGATTGAGGGCCCTGGCATATCATGGCACCCAGAAAGATGCAGAGTCAGAAAATCAAGAGAATTACATGAAACTTTGAAATATTATCTGGCAAACAATATGACCCTGGAATGGGTAACAAACTTTCACAGAATAAAAAGTCTAACTTGTTGCTAAAGATTGAGATGATGATGATGATGATGATGATGATGATGATGATGATGATGATGATGATGATGATGATGATGACGACAAGGATGACGACAAGGACGATGACAAGGACGACGACAAGGACGACGACGATGATGATGATGCTGGTGGTGGTGGTGGTGGTGGTGGAGGAGGAGGAGAAGAAAAAGGAAGCTGAAGAGAAAGTCCCAGTAAATAAATCCACAAGATCTACTCCAGTCACAAATGCACAAAACAAACCAGAATGGAAGACTAAACCATCAACAGCAAGATCAAAAGCTCTAGAATTCTTCAGAAAGTAGATTTTTAAAAAACCCAAAATATTGAAAGGATCTAATTCTAAACAAGATGCAAGAAATATAGAAACACAAAGATCTCCTTGCAAAGTAGAAGCCAAGGTCATCAATCATATGAAGAACTGCTTTCAGAGGACTGAGCAAGAGGCTATTCAAGATCTCCGGTAGTAAAGGAAGTTTCTTTAAGACAGCAATTTGAACGGTTAAAATTTTCCTGTAAAAGTTATTACCTGGTTGCCCTTTTTGCAACTCAGTATTGAGAACTTTCCCTGTCATGTCTGATAAATGTCATCTAGGTTCCATTGCCAAGAATATATTGTTCAAAATGCCTGCTTAGTGTTTAAACGTGGAACTCTCCCCTTTGTTTGGTTTGAAGTATGTAAGGGCTGTTCTTATAGGACATTGCAGTATCAGTGGTTAGACAAGTGGAAACGGTGGGGAGAGAAAAATATATATGTGAAATAAACTCTGTATTTTAATAGTCTAAAAATTCTATGAGAAAAAGATGAGTACCTCAATAGGCACAAAGCAATAATCAAAGAACATGATCAGATCATTACAAACACAAAAATTGATTTTTTTAATGCAATGTCCTTAGTAATCAAAGAAATGACAAATGTAAATAAACATGATTTTTCATTTGCAACATTTGCAATTTACAAAGGAATAATGGAACTAGTTTTTGGAAAGGATGTAAGAAACCCTGTAAACTGTGGGTGAAATGACAATTGACAGAATTTTTTCCTGGTTGATAATTAGGATCTAAGACTCAAAAGTCCTAAAATTTACATTTCATTTGACATTAGAATTCCAAACTTAACCTACAAAAGTAATTGTAGGTCAGCACAAAAATGAAACTTTAATATCCACTACAAGATTGTTTGTAGGAGAAAGAGATACTGGGACAATTCACTGACCATTTATACAATAAATTATTAAGCAGTGATTTAAAATTATATTGGAAAGATGTTCATAAACTCTCAAGTTTTAATGATTGATATATATGGATAAAATATGAACTATGTATACTAGTAGAAAAAAATAAAGGAATGAAAATTAAAGTGTTGGTAGTGAATATAATGAGATTACAGACAATATTTGCTCTTTTGGCTTTTCCACAGCTTCTAAATTTTCTCTCAGATAATGTCTAATTTTTTGTAACAATAAAATTGTTTTTTAAAATAGAATTTTACAAGCTTAAAGGAAAAATCAGCAGTCCAACAGGATTATGTTTCTCCCATCAAACTAAATGGCTTTCATTTACTGCTTCCAAATAGCATGCTGCCTCTCTCCCCCCTGATCTGTGTCCAACTCTGTAATAATTTCCTTCACATCATGAAAAAATTATCCAAAACCCCAAGCTCACTCATTCAATTAACTCCCTACCTCTTCCTTACTTGATATTCAATTAACATTGAACCACTTTAATTCCTGCTATTTTAAAGCCTGCTCTGGCTGATTTGTTTTTTAAAATGGCTAGTTTTTCTTTCTTACTACTATGTCGTCAAACTTACCTGAATACAAAAGGATATTTATAGACAAGTAACTATTTTTTACACAAAGATAATGCTCCTATCCTCCAGTGTCCATTCTTTTAGATTCATAAAGCAAAATGGAACAACTCGGAACCTTCTAACATGTTGCAGGTGCCATGCAAGGAAAGGGGAGCGTGCAAATACCTGATAAGTCAAGATGAAAGTTTTTTCTTTATTATCTCCCTCCACACAGACACAGAGGAAGTATGCTGTGCCCAAGTTATCCAAAGCAGGGCATAGGTCCCTGTTTGCCGTTTGTGTGATTTCGGACAAGGTGCTTCATTGCAGCAGGCATCAATTACTTTATTTCTAAAACCATGGCATCATCTCTAAGATCATAAACTGATGGAAGTCTATGTCCTCACACTCAACCTAAATTAGATTACTTTACAAGTCCTTAACTTTGTATAATCAAGTCAACCCCCCTTATAGTAGTTCACAGTTCATCAATACAAATACATTTATTTTTCTATTGTGTGTACTGAAGATATTCAGCCTACTTTCACACACTGTTCTAATATTCAGTATATTTTATCATAAAAAAATTGCTTGACCATTTTCTTGGGTTCCTCCATCCTTTGTTTTCCCTACGTTCCATCTTCCTGCATTGATTCAAGCAACACTGATTTGCTCTCTATCTCTGAAGAATGGGGATTCAGCCTTTTTTTTTCTAACCTGAGGGAAAGAAGTCATTTCAAATGCTTTGATTCATTATAATTTTTCACATGTGTTTTTATTTCAAGGTAAAATAAAAGGCAGAAAACAAGAGACTTGTCTGAGGAAAGAACCCCTCGACCTCATAAGGAAAAACAAGAATGGGAATCTACCCATCACATTTAACTTAGAGATAATTCAATTATAAACTTTGCCCTTAAGTGCACAAGGAAGTATGGAGGCCTGGAAACAAGCTGTGCAGAAATAGCAAGTTTATCTCCCAACTTCTAGCTAGTGTTGTACTGCCTGAGCATGTTGAAGCGCTCTGCCCTCTCTCTTAGGGGATCCAAGTAGCTGCTACCTACTTGGTCCCTTGCTGCACTCTCATGTCTTGGCCCTTAAGTAGCAGCAGAAAGAAGAGGAAGATCACTATCTTCACCTTCCCCATTTCTCCAGTCAGATTCTTCCTGTGCTGGGTCCTCTCAAGAAGTTGTCTTCTCAAAAACAGTTGCCCGTCCAGTCTTCCCCCAGAGCTGCAACCCAAGGCCCCTCCAACGCATCTATGGTTATGGCCAGAATTTGATTTGGGCCATTGAACTTGGCAGAGATTCATGGGCTGCTGTTAGCTATTTAAGATGATGCTCTCATATTCCTGGAATGTCAGTTCTGCCTCCCCCAAAGCACTGGAGGCCACAAACTCCAGTCCTATACCTTTTAGTTTTAATACTACTGTATTTTGAGAAGAAAAGAATTAAAAAGTGATGGCATCTAAATAACTTCACTGGATTGGATCACCAATATCAATTTATATTGTACTACAATTAAAATGTTGAAGAAGGCGACAGGTTGTAAATGCTAAGAGCACATCTATAGACAATAAAAAGCTAAAGTCTAGTTACAAGATTGAATTTTTTTCTGTAGCGCTCTCTTATCAAATGGAAATGCAAACCTATAGCTCACACTCCTGAAATTTTAACTTATTCCTAACTTTAGGTGCTCTATTTTGTGGTGGTTGTCATGGTGATATTTAAAGAAGGGAAGAACTGTAAAGTGCTATATACAAAGATCCTATTTTCTACACATAACTGGAATAGTATTTCCATAATGTAGCACAAGTCACTGGTTCCCCACCCACATGGAGTGGCTAACCTTGGAAGTCACCTGCACAGAGAAATGCCAGGGAGTTGACATTTTGGGAGTAACCCTCAAGCAGTGAAGGACAAGAGCTAGTAGATAATATCACATCTCCTCTTTCTGAGTGGAGTGAAGCTGATTTGTAATATACACCATCTCTCAAACTGAACCTTGAATCCTCATTACAGTAGCCTACTCATGATTACATCCATATTGGCTCTTTCTTATCTCACTCTCTACTCGCCTTTATTCTGTATCTCAAATAAACTGCTTAAACCCAACTTCTCATCTCAGGATCTGCTTTTGGAAGAACTAAATAAAAATGCTTACATTGAAACTATCTGACTGTATAATATGGTGGAAGGAAAACAAAGGGGTATGCATTATTTTCTTACATGATATAAGAAAAAATACACATAACCAACAAAAAAATTATTTATTTTTATTGATTATATATTTTTCTTACATTGTTGTACTCCCTGAAGTTCTCCCACCATCCTATCACCCGTGAACTGTCATCTGGATTCCTTGTGCTTATCTCTCCCTTGATTTCACCTTCCCTTCCCTTTTCCTGCTATATGAATTAGTTCTGTTGTCAGTTTCTTAATTTTAACTTTTTCTCATACTTTTGTTTGTTTTCCCTATATTCAACATGTAAGTAAGACCATGCAGTATTTATCTTTTACTTTCTAGCTTATTTCAGCTAGCAGGATTCATTCTAGCTCCATCCATGTTGCTACAAATGACATGAGTTTGTCTTTTTTGATTGCTGAATAATTTCCCATTGTGCAAATATAGCACAACTTTTTGATCCACCCATCTGTTTAAGGTTATTTGGGTTGTTTCATATCCCTACTATTGTAAATAGTGCTGCAACAAACATAGAAATACATGTTTCCTTTTGAATTAGCATTTTTGTAACCTTTGGATAGAATATAATCAATACATTTTTTCAATTAAAAAAAAAAGAGAAAGTATCTGACTGCAGATTCCAAACTGAGATTTTGCTTTCCCTAATTAATACCAAATTCAAAAATAAACTGCTACAAAATTATGGGAATTTGATAAAATACACTTTTTTAAATTATGGCTAATAACAGTGACCTTGGATAAATATATCTTGTGTACTTCTGATGCTCCTCTCATACATGCCTAGCAAATATGGACATGTTCATTAAGCTGTTTGTTTAAGAACTAACTATAGAGCTTTTTACAAACAGATAGTGTTCAAGAGATGCAAATGTAGGCTGAGTGCCACATCTTTAGAAAACTCCCATAGCAAAGAAGGAGAACAAGAAGGGAGAAGGGAGAGGGAGAGAGATGGGAAGGAGGAAAGGGAAAAGGGGAAGGAGGAAGAGAGGAGGAGAGGAAAGGGGACTGAGGGGAAGGGAGGAGGAGGAGGATGAAAGAAAAAGAAAACTGCCATATTTGATTGCCATATTTGAAGAAGATGCTGAATCCACAAATCCAAAGATCTGAAGTTTAGGCTAATTTTCAAGAGACCACATAACTGAAAATCAACTTATAATACTATGAAAATAGTGAAAGGATACTTTGGAATCTAAAAACATGCTAAAATGACCCACCTGGACTATTAGCAAGCTAATCTATTAATGAACACCTTAAGTCACTCTTCCCTGAATATTGGCTGGTAACAAGGCTACCCTTCACTAGCACAATTCTCATTGGTTCTGTCTCATATGTTTATGTCTGTGTTTGTCTAAACAGGCAAATATTAAATACACTATTATAATTTTGGGAGCTAGAGTAGCTGAAAATAAAATAAACTGGACTGAATATAACCCAGCTCTCCCTGTACCTAAGGAGTTGGGGGGGGGGGTAGGGATTTCAGCCATATTTCTAGGACTTCCTGATTCTCTTTCTATGTATCAGTAAAATGAAGAGTTTGAAATAGATCACAATAAAAATCCACGCACTGTTTCAGTTTCACAAGTCTGAGATTCTTTAAGTTTTTGTTTAGAAGAAAAAGAATCTGCTGGCAGTGATATTATCCATGCCCTGATTCATTTAACAATTACTGTGCATTCTCTTTGTAGCAAGTACTATGTAAGGGATACCAAAATGTTACCATGCATGAATGTCACCAGGCATCGCCCACCCACCAAGATAACACAAGACAGCAAATTACCCCAAAAGGAGATCAGTGTATTCAAAGGAAGAGGGATTTGAATGTTAGACAATGATACATGTCTGCTACATGTGCCTCCTCAAACTCTGACACATAGTGCATTGTAAGAACACATTTTGTGGAAGGAAAGGAAACTTCACCTGGTTCTTTAATGATTCTGCCTTAGGCAGAAAGAAGTTGAATCCAAGGGGTAACTCACATTAGTGGGCAGATTGCTTTCCACTTCCTTTTCCCTAATGCTCTCACAGGAGATATAGCCTTGAAGTTACTCAAGAATCTAAAGTATAAATTACAATCATTTCTGATTCTACCTAACTTTCAGAATATTGTCACCACCAAACTCTTAAAGAGGCCAGCAGAGAAAATGTTGAGGGCAATTTTCAGGTTAAGGGTGTTATTCCATGTCTAGGTCACAGGAAAATTTCCCTAATGTTTAACAAACACCACTGACAGTACTGGTCTAAGTTGCCAGTGGATTTGATCTTTATCTGATTCATCAAAAATTGAAATCTTCATAATGCAGGCTAATACCTACTTACACTAGAAATTCTTTTGTTTCTACCTCAACCCTTTGTCTACGGCCATACCACCCTGAACACACCCAATCTCATCTACCCTCAGCCCTTTGTTCCAGCTCCTATCTCACTAAGTAATCAGTGTATTTGAATGACCTGAGGATTCTTTGTCATTTGCTGAGCCCTCAATTATTTAAACCTAAAATTTGTACAGAAATGCAAAGGACTTCAAATATTAAAAACAAGTTGAAAAGGAGAACAAAGTTGGAGGAAACTATACTGCCTGATTTCAAGATGTCTTATGTCATAGATATCAAGGTAATGTAGTATTGGCATAGAGGAAAAGAGATCAAGAGGTCAGGAAGAAATTTTTGTGTCTGTATCCACTCCAAACCTTACTTTCTATGTTTGGTACTCTTTTAAAATATGTTTATTATAGTCATGCATCCCTTAGTGATATTTTAGACAGTAATGAGCCATGTATATATAACAGTGGTTACAATAAGTTATTTACTATAAAACCTATGTGTATTAGTCAGCATCAGCTATATTTCTGTAATTATACTGTATGACATTCGGACAAAGATGAAATTGATTAATGACATATTTCTCAGAATGGATCTATTCATTAAACCATTCACGATTATATAATTTAGTTTTGTAAGTTTTTTATCTTTGCTCTATAGACATTTTAAGCATATTCTTCTCTGACTTGATGTTATTCTACACTTTGTAATATTCAAGCATACTTATGCACATTGTAGAACTTACATTCATTCTCACTGCTGTATAATATTCCAAATGTTTGTTTTTATTCTACTCTGCTGGATAGTTGTTTTGTTTCCAGTATCTTACTGTTCAATTGTTTTTGTGAGTGCATGCACAAGAATTTCTCGTGGGTACATACTTAATCAATGACTTGCCCATCAGAACAAATGAGAATCTTCCCACTTGTTAAATATATGAAATTATTTTTCAAATTATTGTATTAATATACCCATTCATGAGGAACAGAGGAATGGTCTGGAATCATATTTATTTCAGATTCAAAAGTTACAACAGACATCGTAGAAATATGGAGACTCATAAGAGACTACTTTATGGTTTTTTTTGTTTTTATGTTTATATATTGAATACTGCAGGAGAAATGGACAAATGGACAAATGATTGAAGGATATAACCTTCCAAGACTTAATCTGGAGAGAATAGAGAACCTAAACAGACCAAACACTAACAAGGAAATTGAAACACATCAAAAATCTCCAAAAAAAAGCTTAATATCAGATTCTTTTACGAGTGATTTCTACCAGACCTTCAAAAATGAACAAAAGCCTATCCTTTTCAAAATGTTCCAAAATATTGAGGAAATTGGGATGCTTCCAAAAAACACTTTACGAAGGCAAAATTACTCTGATACTAAAGAAGACAAGTACATCACCAAAAAAGGCATATCTATCAAACAATATCCTTGATGAATGTAGATGTAAAAAATTCACAGCAAAGTCTTAGGGAATGGAATTCAACAATAAATTAAAATGTAATAAAAGGGCCATACATCATTACCAAGTGGGATATATTCCAAGAATGCAAGGATGCTTCACATCCACAGATCAATCAATCTGTTATTGATCAACACATCAACATTTGGACACAGATCAACCACATCAAGTTGAAAAGATAAAAATCACATAAGCTTATTAATAGATGGATAAAAAACATTTAATAAGATTCAACATCCATTTACGAGTAATCAGATTCAAAAAAAAAAACATATCTCTCAGCATAAAAGCCATATTGTGACAAAACAATAAAATCACATTCAAAAGTGAAACACAAAGTTTTTCCTTAAAAAGGTATAAAACAAGGATGTCCACTTTGACCACTTCTATACAAACTAGTATTGGAAGTTTTAAAAGAGCAATTAAGTGCAAGATGATCAAAAAAGCATCTGATAACAAGGTAACATAGACAATAAGGTAATATACATAGAAAACTCTAAAGACCCCACTAACAATCTAGTAGGAATATAAAGTCAGTATAGTAAAGTGATGGACGATAAAACCAATATTAAAAAATTGATTGTGTTCCCTAGAACACAATTAACAAATTAGAAGAGAATGAAAAGAGAAAAATTCCAATACATAAAAACCTAGGAATAAGCTTAGCAAAGCAAGTGACACACCTATATAATAAAAACTATATGATACTATTTCAAGAAATAGAAGAAAGCACTAGAAAATTAAAAGATATTTCCTGTTTGTGGATAAAGAATTAATACTATCTTAATGACAAACTTACCCTAAATGATATTTAGATTTGACAAAACCACACAATCCCTAGGAATGTTCCTCTATCATTCTTTTAGGAAATAGGACAAACAGTGCTGAAATTTGTACGGACCCACAGAGACCCCAAATAGCCAAAACAATCCTGATGAAAAAGGAGAGACAATGGAAGTATCACATTATCAGAATCAAACTGTACTACAACGCAATAGTAATCAAAATTGCACACTATTGGCATAAAAGTGGACATAGCAATCAATGGAATAGAGATTACACAATCAATGAAAGTGAGAGTTCAGAAAACCCCACCATACATGCATAGTTACTTAACAACAAAAAAGCCAAGAATATCTGATCAAGAAATAAAATTCTCTTCAATAAATGGTTTTCTGGAAATTGGACAAGCACAATTTCAAAGATTACATCATCCCATGTGGTTCCTCCCTACCAGATACTCTGATCCTGAAAGGTAGGAAGCATGAACAGTTTAACTTTTGACTCCAGTACATAACACCTTCAGCACACATAACCAGCAAGTGGTGGTGGAGTGACTTTAAATGCTGCTAGGTCATTGCCTTCCAGATCCACAAAACTCAGAGGGAAGCAAAGCAAGAAACCAGGCTGTGAACAAGAAAAGCTCCCCAGAAGTTTGGCCAGCCCCATATTCTGCAAGTAAGATCTCAGACCATGAGGAGGAAAGGTGACAGAGGACCAGAAGCACAGAGCAAGAGAAAGAATCCTGCTTTATTTTGACATCTTGGTTTTTTGATCATTAAATCCTCTGCCACACATATTACCATTTCACAGTAGGACACCACATGGTGTTAAGAGTGGAGGGAATATGATAGGAAGCTGCTGGGTCATCTCAACTTCACTGAGTGATTTGTTCTCAGGATCATGATCAGGGATTACAGGTTCCTTTACCACTTCCACTAACTCCTGCAGTATTTGATCTTTGCCTCCATTTTTCATATGAAGAGCTAAAACTGGCGCCCTCCAGAGTGGAAGTGGTGAGTTGAGCAGATACTAAGCCTATCAAGAGCCTGAAAGCTGCTATCTGTTGCTTTACTGCTAAGCCCACCGGGTGGCTACTGTCATCGGGGGCTGCTTCCTTAGCCTGCTTCGCCTTCATCTCCCCCAGCTTCCAGTGGTACATTCTTGGCAGCTGCCTCTTTACAGAAATCTGCACCAAAATTAAACCCATCAAGCTGTCAGCCTGATGCTGGGGCTGCTCCCATGTCAGCCCATGTCATGACAACCGAAGATAGAAACGCTGCTATTCAGGCTTCATGGGGAACGTCTGTTTCCTTTTTTAAATTGCTTTAAAAAGAAGCCTGAGGTAGGTGCCTGCTGCTTGGAGAGGTGTGCTTGCTGAGGTGCAGGCAGACTCAGTACTTGCTGGGGGGTGGCACTTCCTCTAGAATTTAGGCAGCGAGGCTGAGGGGAAAGGGCAAGAGTAGCAGGGTTCCTAAAAGAGCAGACTTGGGAGGGGAGCAGAGGGAGATGGAAGGAGTCAGGTCTCCTTCCTGGGGTCCTCTTTGTGGACACATCTGAGCACCAAATGGCCCTGGTTTAAAACTCAGAACTTTGCATTCTCAGAAGGGTTGTGGACATCCATTCACTTGAAGGTTATCATCCCAAGGCAATGCCAACGCTTCCCCAAAGCTGGAGATTCTCTCCCCCATCCTTCTGAATACATTGGCATTTACAGCTTGGAGAGAGAGGGCGGAGCTGAGCTGAGGGTTTCTTGCCCTGAACACAGGCTCCCCTGTGAGAGGCCTGTGATTCAGGATTGCTCAGCAACATAAAATTTGGGGGTGGAGGACAGATTAGTTGAATCCCTGCTGCTTCCCCCCAGCCCCTGAGGAGGAAGCAGAAATACACACACATGCATACAAACACACATACACACATACTATACATACATGTATGTAGTATATATATAAATGTAGGTGTCTGATGTGTATGTATAATATTTATGTGTATGTGCATTTGTGTGTACATGTTACCTATATACATATATATGATAACTAAGTAGCCCAAAGCACAGATTCAGCATCTAAGCATAGAGGTGGAAAGAATCCCAGCACCAAATCATCACTCTGTTTCACCTCAATTTATAGATGAGTGAACTGAAGCCCAGAGAAGTTAAGTGACTTTTCCAAAAAGGTACAGCTTGATAGTGACAAATAAGAGAAGGGATCCCAGAATCCTTTTTTCTTGCTTTTTTTTTTTTTAATGAGTTTGACCAAATAAACAACAAAATCTAATTGGGAATCCTTTCTCTGAGAAAAGGTTTATCTGAAATGATTCCAGAATTCAGAAAAGGCCAGACAGAGTATACACTTTAAAAAAATACAAAACAGATAAAGGATGATTTATACAGACAGATTTGTCTTACTGAAAATAGGGAAGAGTGAACGATCCTAGTCACATGAGCAGTATCAGTATAAAGGAGAGTTCCAGAATTCAATGACAAAGAGGGCCCAATTTCCCTGGGCAGTGCCCTGGGGGAAGCTGACCTTCCCGGAAGAGCCTATGCCTGACCGAAAACACATTTATCCATAGGCAGATTCTGAAGCAGTTCAGGGTTCTGCAGTCTTGAGAAGGGATTCTAAGGAATACTACCTATGTGACTGGTAATAACAACACTAGGTTTTACTTATCACATAGCAGACTCTGTGCTAATAGTGCCATGTTAATTAACAAACTTACTCCTCACAGAAACTCTGTGATAGGTGATAGCCCTCTCATCTTCAAACATGCAGATAAGCAACCTGAGGCCCTTAACAGCTTATATAACATTTTCAGTCTCACTCACTAGGAGAGACAACCTGAATTCAGAAAAATATCCCCATCATTCCATCAATCCCATTAATGTATAGGATGGGAGAAAGGGAGTGAACATTAGACTGCATTGGCCATGGGCTAGTCTGTTCACTCCTGGTGTCCTCCATGACTTCTAAGAGAGGAACATTTTGGGCCTGACACCACCATAGGTGAGCACCTTTGTACAACTGTGCAGCAAGGGGTTCATTCAGCAGGGCTGGGCTGTCCACACCCCTCATGTTCTAAAGAACTTTGGGAAAGGTCATTAACCAGGTCCTGGGAGATCACCTCTGAGCACCTGAAGTACCCTGCTTGATAAGAGAGTCTCTATGTAGCTGACACCATGGGCCATTGTTTGTGCTGGCAGTGAGCTTTGTGGCAGAGGTCTTGGGCTGAACTCTATCAATCCGATCTCTCAGAGGCAGGCTAGATTCTGAATTGAGTTGGGGTGTGCCTATGAGACAGACTCCCCAATAAAAGTCCTGGACTACAAGTCTCAGGTGTGTTTCCATGACTGGCAAAGCTCATATATGTTGTTATATTTTGTAGCAGGTTAATACAGACACTGCTCTCTGACTACACAGGCTGATAACAAGCAAAAAGTAAGTTCCTATCTAGTTTATCAGTTTATTTCTTTTACTCATTTTTACCTATACCCTTTCACTATAATATACCTAACCGTGTATGTAATAATCTTCCGAATCTTGTGAGTCCTGAATTTTTGAGCATAAGGGTGGTCTTCATGACTCTTAACACACCAGTCAACTCACCCTTCTGGTCCTCAGAAGCATGGTGCCTAAAATCAGGAAGTTGACCTACAGCCCTACAGATGATTTTTAAAGGTTTTCAACTTTATTTTAAGCCCTGTATTAGCTGCTATCCAGGTATTCTTTCTAGTCCCATTTGGGCATTACTTACAGTTTCATTGGCAGAATTCCGCTGCTACTGCTCCCCCCACTAGCTTCCAACAAATGAACTCTAGCCTGCCAAGAAGGGGATATCACTGGGTCTCCAAAAATGTATAGCAAAGTCTGTTGGCTAAGCCTCACTACCCCTCTCCCTTACACTTCTCTAGTAATGTAACCCAACCTTAGCTGAGTATCTAGGTACCTGGAATGAGAGTAAATTTTCCAGCTATTATGGGCTAAATATGTCCTCCCAAAATGAGGTACAACATTTGGGAAGTAATGAGGGAAAAAAATTAAGCGATAAGTGTAAACCCCTGTGTTGAACTTAGTGACCTTCCAGGGGTCAAGACAGTGCTGGCTGGCAGCCTTTCTCTATTCTCCAGTTTCCTCCATATGAAGACACACTAAGAAGCTGGCAAACACAGAGAGGACTCTCACCAGAACTTGACTCTGCCAACACCCTGCTCAACTTCTAGTCTCCAGAACTATAAGAAATCAGCTTGTTACTTAGAAGGCATCCAGTCTATGAGATTTTATGTTATGCTGCAGCAGCCTAAACAAACTAATCTCTAGCCTTCCATGAAGTTCAGTGTAGTCACAGGACTAAGTTCTGACAAGCACATTTGAGTCAAAATGGAATGTGTGACTCCTGGGAGATGCCGTAAGATGCACCCCTGTCTTAGTCCTTCCTTCCTTCCTTCCTGTGCCTGGAATACAGGCACCAACCATGATAGCAAAGTCTGAGTGGCTTCCTGGTCCCTCACCCTCAGGAGGAAGTCAGGTCAAGATGGTGGAAGAGGGAGACTGGCGTCCACCTCCCTGGAGACTCCCTGACGTCACCTTTCAGCCATGAACTGTCTCCCCTATATTTCTTTTTCATGAGAAATAAATAGCATCCATCTTGTTTAAGCCATTATTATTTTGGACTTTCTGCCACAAACAGCTGAATCTTTCCTAAGTAACACAGACGGCTTCTGCCACCTAATGAGAGATTTAGCAGGTTCGCAATCTGAGCCCGACTAGTGCCTGTGCAGGAAAGCAATGATGATTCATTTAAAAACACTCTATTCAGAATACTATCTTCTCCTATTTCCTACAAATCAAATTACCAATAGACCAATTGGATTTTTCAAGTCCCTCAAAATGTTCTTTTTAAATGTTCTTGGTATTAAATAGTAACAGAATTTAAATGGCATCAACAAAATACACAGACATGACTGTGATGATAAGTTACATAAATCTGTGAGGGAAAGAACCTCACCAGAGCACAATAGATGCAGCAGAGATGGGAAAACAACAAGTTGGCTCTCACAGACTTGGTCCCAGCTTACCACTATCTCTTAACAGATGCCATCTATGCAGATTCAGACAAGTTACCTCTTCCTTGGGAGGGTGAAACTCAAACAGTTTGGGTCATTAAAAGACAGGAAACCTCAATATTTACACTTCCTGGTCTCCCACTGTATCCAGACCAGGAACTCCCTGGACACAGACAGTAAAGTTGCACTTGATGGTTTCTACCCCTTGTGCCCAGCGTAGTATTGCCAAAAAACCTGGCTTTGAGCCCCAGTTCCATCATTCCACACAGGTGGTAACCAAGTGAGGGAAGAAACCTCATAAATGTTCCTGTTTTAAAACTATCTTTTGATCCCTTTATATATATATGTATATATATATATATATATATAGAGAGAGAGAGAGAGAGAGAGAGAGGACACACACACATATATCAGACACAATGCTTAAACACTTTCATCATTTTGAGTTTTCACAATGACCCAATGAAGCAGTGCTATTATTATCTCCATGTTACCATGAAATAGATAAGCCATGTTACAAATGTAATAGATAACGCCCAAAGCCATTCAGCCACCAAGTGACAGATCAAGGTTTCAAACCCAGCGATCTGATACCTGCTTCTCCCCCACCAAACCTCCACCCCTGAACCTCTACTCTAAAGGAGGGTCCCCAAAACATGATATGATTGCTGTTGTTTCTGTTGTTGTTACAAACTCAAGAGAAGAGAAGGAACAAACAATGGTGCCTGGGTCAGCTCTACGGTGGACACTTGATCTGAATTGTTTCATTTTGTCGCCCAGAAATATTTTCCCAGTATAAGGACAAGGTAACTTCAGGAAAGCTAAATAAACACCCAGGACCTTGCAGCTGTAACAGTAGGAGATGTTATTTCAGGTCTCCCTAACTTCTCACACCTCTATCTTCTTCCATGTTGTCTCTCCACACACTCTAGGGAAACAGCCCTCCCACCCAGGTCCACATCCACTCATTCTGAAGAGCCCAAAGGTGATTGCCATTGATGAGGAAACTTCTTAATTCTACATATTGAAATCATTTATACACCAAATTATGCACAGAAATATTCAAGGAAACTCAAAGCAATAAAATAATTATTGTAAAGTGGAGGACGTTGCTAAATAGTCTTGACTAACTCGTGTGGGTTCTCTTAGGCACAACAGTGGTTACAAGCCTAAGTTGGCAAACAGACCCACAAGACACAAAGAGGGTTTAACCCACATGTTTATTCACCTTTATGGAAGGATACAGAATGTGGGTAACAGCAGGTACATTTTCAGCTCATCAGGAGGCATTGCAAACCAACAAAGGCATGGTTTCCTTTGCCCCTCCCCGTATGAGACAAGCTCAGGTGCAGAGGATGAGAACCAAGGTATGAGGACATCATGCTGGTACAGAGCAGCAAAGAGCACCTTGGTTTCTACCAATCTGTTATACCACCATCATATAAGCTCAGGGTCATGCCAACTTATAGCTCCGCCTGCCCAGGTAAAGTCTCCCAGGGATTTCACGAAGTCTTCATTTGTCTCATTGCTGTAGTTTCCAAAGAACAAGGTCACCCAGACCTGATGTCAACTCTTGACTCTCAGATGCTGTGCTAAGACATAAGAACATTCAAAGAACCATGTTGTATTGCTCTCCATCAGTAAGAACTTGTCCAAAAGTAACAGAAAACCCTGACTGATGTTTGCTTAAATGCACATGTCCAGAAATGAAACTCTAAGTTGATGCAGCTGCTCAAGGGTGAAACTGAGGGTGTTTGACTTACATTCATGCTCATCATCTATGTTTGCCATGGAGATGCTGCACCCTCTCGCCCCCCACACCCCGAGGCAGGCAGAAAGAGGGAAGGGGCAGGGAAGGTGGCAGAACTTACACAGGAAGCAAAGACTATCCCCAAAATTTCCAGCAGACATGCTCTCACATCTTCTTGGTTCTAGCTCTATCAGAACACCACCATTACCTGTGAGGGATTACAGGAAAGCAGCATTCTCAGAGCTACCTCAAATAAAATGGGGTTCTTCAGTAAGGCAGGAGGGGAGACTGGATAGTGGGTGATTAAGTAGGGAGTCAGCAATTTCTTTCACATCTGGCAATCATGAAATTATTTTCCAAAACTACCAGGTCTAGTATGTACACACAGGCCTTTTCTCAACTGGCAAATTCTCCTCCTTGTGTTCCCAGTCTCTTCCTCTGAGACTCCTCCCTCCCCCACAACAGTGTGCTAAACAAACACAGGTCTCTGTCCAAAGTGCGCATATGCATGCATTCACACACACTGTCCCTTCCAGGAGCCAACAGCCATTTAGAGAAACCACTAAGGAATTTAAATCTCGGGCCTCATGTTTGGAGTTTTGGTAAGGGTTTGATTTTTACAACTGGAGTTTAGAAAGACAGCTTAAGAGACCCACTGGGAAACACCACTGCCTCTGGCAGGTACTAGGTGTTCTCTGTTTTCTTATTTTACCAAGCAGATGCCAGTTCCTAAGTCATGCATTAAAGATAAAATGGCTACCATGATCTAGTTATTTTCTCAAATGCTTTGGAGTTCCTGGTAAGGTCTATACTGATCTAGCCCAAGGAAAGCTGTCTTCAAAAGCAGTGGCCTCCTTAAGACCAGTGACAACCAAGAGGAAGCTGGTCAGTCACTTCTTAAAGATGGCAGGGTGTGGGTCAGTCAAAGGCTGGGCATTCCTTCTGACTTCAGAAGTCAGTTGTTGGGATCTTTGTGGTTTGCTTTAGTTTCCCTCTTAAAACAACATCAAGGAAAAGCTGCGAGACTCCCAAACAGAGAATGATGAATCACACAGAGTTTAAAGATTCTGTTAAGTTTGGTGGTAAACTCATCTTAAAGCTGGTTGGAATGAAATTCTAGAAAGTTATCTTGAGCACTAAGAAGCAATTTTTTTTCTTACATCATTGTTCATTTTTGTGCAGTAATTGATTTCTCTGTTGTAGTTTCCCTAGTTCGCCCACCATCATAGCAACTGTGATCCATCACCATATTCCTTTGTGCTCTTTCCTCATCTGTTTTGATCCCCCTCCCTTCTTGGATCCCTCAGATCTATGATCAGCTTGCTTGTTTTGTCTTTTCCTTGACCTTTTGTTTGTTTCTCTATATTCCTTGTATAAGTGAAACCACCTGATATTCATCTTCTTCTCTAGGTCAGAAGATTTTTTTTTTTTTTCTGAGACTAGGTCTCGCTAGTTTTGGCCATGGAACCACAGGCTCTCGTTGCCCAGGGTACCACAGACTCAAGCAATCCCCAGCCTCAGCTTCCCAAGTAGCTGGGATTACAGGTGCATGCCACCATGCCCAGGTATTTTTTTGGATCTACGTCTTGCTACAGGCCCCAGGTGGGACTCTAACTGTGATCCCTAGCCCCGGCCACTTCATAGGCTGAAACTTACAGGCACGAGCCACGGTGCCCAGCCTGGTCAGAAGATTTTTTTAAACTCCTGAAAAAAGATGCCTCACAGCAACTCCATGATGGTGATAGGTAGGTATGTGGGGTTGTCTCTCAAGGACTTCCTAAACCAGCCTGGATTTTATATAAGTTTATGGATTGAATGGATAGAAAAATATCATGACTACTACTAATTATGAAACTAACAAAATAAAGTGATCTCTCTTCTCTTTCAAGTGGAGGTATCTGGAAACAGGAAAGGAAACATTATTTTAGGCAAAAGAAGACAGTTCTAAAGAGAAAATTTTTTTAATTGTTAATCCTAGGGTTCTAGAACCTAAAATTTCTATGAGGAATGTGCACAAGTTCCTAAAGCTCTAAATCCAACCAAAACCACTTTATACTAGTATCTTACAATCCCAAGGAATATTAAGATCTCAAGAAAAATACGATCTTTGCTTCTGGTGGAATATGTAGAAAGTAGTTACTCATGTGTGGTATTTGATTATTAAATAGCTGCCATTTCTCATCTTTCGCTCTACCCATGCAATGCTGCAGTTGTTTCTCTCTAGGGAGGGAGCCAATCTCTCCACCCTCAGATCTGTATCACAACTATAGCCACGAGCACATGGCAGTGATGATAGTCAATTGTATGCCAAACTATGAGAGACCTTGGTCACCCCTCCTCTTTTAGAGCATTACCTCTATCACAAACAATGCAACTTAGAATTCTAGCAGGTGAAAGAGCTCATGGACAAATGTCATCATAGATTACCCTATAGTCAGTCACACTCAAACATGTGACAAAGACTAGCCAAGGTCCGCAGAGTTGTCTGTCTGATCCACAGCTCAGCTCAGATCTATGAAGGAGTCAATCTAGGAACTGAAGACCTTTTAGATACAGAGCAATAGCTAACTAACAACCCACCCAGCAATGCTCTTATAAGTGTTCCCTTGCAGACAGACACTAAACCATGAGGGTCATTGTCTCTGAGATGGAAATGTTGGCTGCTACTGGAAACAAAAGGCCATTGATCAACTTTGAGTATGAATGTCTAAAGTTCCTTTAATAAAACTTTAGCCTAAGAGTCAACCTTTATGATGAGAGAACTTCCTCAGTTTCACATACAAATAGCCAAGATTATAGGATACCATATAATCCTAAAAAGTGAAAGAAAACCACAGTTACCTCAGAGGAATCTGTTGCTGGAGCAGAACTGCATGCTGAAGCAGAGCCCAGCAATGAGCCAGAGGCCAGTGAGTCTGCCCTTTTCTCTATGTGTATCTTTTTGTGTAAGTGCCCCCCTAGGTATCTTGATATCACTGCAGATGGGGGGAGGAGGAGGAGGAGGAGGAGGAGAGAGAGAGAGAGAGAGAGAGAGAGAGAGAGAGAGAGACCATCTGAGCTTTCTTCTGAGTCATGTCTGCCCAGAATGAATAGACCATTTAACTCATTGGGTTGGACTAAGTTTACTTGATTGGACTAAATTTAGTTTTTTCTTGCTACTCAGTAGGTTGGAAATCCAAAAATATATATAGATCAGCCACGGGAAGTAAGTTTGTTATGAGTTAAATTATGTCCCCCATACCCCAGCATCTGGGAATAGAATCTTAACTGGAAATAGGGTCTTTTCAGATATAATCAAATTAATATAAAGTCATTAGGGGAGCCCTAAGTCAATAAGACTAGTGTCCTCATGGAAATACAGGAGAAAAAGGACCTGTGGCAATGGAAGGAGAGATGAAAGTTATACAGTCGAATACTATATAATTGCCAAGAAATGGAAAAACCTCACATGTCCATTGATTCATGAGTGAGTAAAAAAGATGTTTTATACACACATACACAATGTGGATTACTATCCATTATAACAGAACAAAAAAATGAAACCCTGACATTTGCATCAACATAACATAGAAGGAATGTCTTGAGTCAAACCAGAATGAGTAAAGACACACACTGCATGATTTCATGTAATGTGGCATACAGAAAAACAAACTAATAGATGAACTAAATAAAAAAAATAAATTTTTCACTATAAGATAATGAATGATTACCAGCAGGCAAGATGGTAGAGGTGGTTAAATCAGGAAAAGGGGGTCAATATTATGGTGAAGAGTAAATTTGAACTCTTATCAGTGAACTTAATGTTTGTGGTACCTACACATGCTGATTCTCAGTGATGGATTTAGAACATATGTAATGTTCTAATGCAGTACTACTTCATTTAAAAATAGATATAATGAGAAAAAAGTAAATGATCAACTCATAAAAGACATGGAGGCAATTAGATGCATATTACTAGGTGTAGGAAGTTAATATAAAAAACTGCCTACTTTAAGATTCCAACTACATGACATTCCAGAAAAGTTGAAACTATGCACTTGGATGTTTATTGCAGCACTATTTACAATGGCCAGGATATGGAAACAAACTGAATGCCCCCAAACTGATGAATGGTTGAAAATGATGTGGTATATTTACATTAAGGAATATTATTCTGCCATCAAAACTGACAAATATGAAGCATTTGTGATAACATGGTTGAACCTAGAGGGAATCATATTAGCAGAAAGAAATCAGAAAGGAAAAGATAGAAACCATATGGTCTCGGTAGATGGGAGATAGGAATAATAAAATGACAAGAAATAGTCAAAATAAGCAGACAACAGAACTGGACAAACAGCTAGGGAAAGGGAAGAGGAGAAGGAAAAAAATCAGGGAAGGGAGGAGCACAAGATCAAGATGAAGGTTCACAGGTGATAAGGTAGAAGAACCATGGGGAATGCAATGATGTAATATATTGCTACATAACACACACATATAAGCATAAATATGTAAACAAAAAAATAATTAAAGAGAACTTTGCAGACAGTAAAATGATCAGCGATTGTTAGCAGGTGGAGATGGGGGAAGGGAGGGATGAAGGCAGAGCACAACAGAAAACACAGAATTTTTAGGGCAGAGAAAATACTCTGTATGATACCATAGAGGTGGATACATGTCATTCATTTGTCAAAACACAAGATGCACAACAAAACTGAGCCCAATGTAAACTCGACTCTGGGTGATACTGATGTGTCAGTGTAGGCTCACCAATTGTAGCACATGTACCACAATGCTGGGGAATGTTTATAATAGGGAGGTTATACAAAGATGGGAGTGCAGGTACATGGGAACTCTCTGTACTTGCCTGCAAATTTTGCTAAGAACCTAAAACTATTCCCCCAAATCTATGTAAAATAATAAAACTGTACATCTGCAAGTCAAGGATGCCCCAACGGCTATCAGAGACACAAGAAACCATGAGAATGGTAAGAGACAGATTCACCCTTAGAGCCTGAGAGGAAGGCCTTAAGGGCCAGAGTAGGTCCTTCTGAAGCCTTGAATTTAGACTCCCAGCTTCCAGATCTTGACAGAAATAAATTTCTCTTGTTGAAAACCACCAGCTTGTGGTACTTTGCAAATGCAGTCACAGGAAAAACAAAGTTTATTTCTTTTAAAAGAAAGTAACCAGACCTCTTAATTAATTAATATCATTAATTAATATCATTAATTCAATGCTGATTTTCCTAGGTCCCACCTTCTGAAATCAAAATTAGTACCCAGGAGGTCCCTCAAGTAACGAGAGAGCTGGAAGCATTGTTCTATCCACAGAGTGGATTCAGATGAGGAGGGAGATTAGGGTGAAGGCTATTCCCTTGGCTCTGAAACCTGCTTTGGTTTGAGTCCTGGTATTGAGGGAAATGGGTTAATAAAAAGAGGGCTTTCCAGAAGCAGACTGCCTTCTAAGAGCCCTAAAGTTGGGTGTGCACTAAAATCACCTAGAGAGCATCACGGGGAACAGATTTCTGAACCCCATTCTCAGAAATTCTGACTCACTTTGTCTAGAGAATGAAAGCTAAGAACTTATATCTCTAGCAAGCACTGCTAGTGATTCTGAAGACCCAGATATAAAGACCCTAACTCAGAAGCAGCATGGAGTAGTCCCAAAATTCAAAGCATTATGGAGCTCCTATTCATCCAGCTGTGGCCCCAAAAGGTGCCTTGTTGTGAGGACTGGTTAGAGCTTGGACTTAATGTTGCGCCTCATTTTGGGGGCTCCCCAAAGGGGGCGGGAACGAGGGCTGAAACAGCTGTGATAGCAGTTCCTTCTCACCCACCCCCCAAAGTAGCATCTTTGATGAGATTCTGGGAGGATGGCACCCTCTAGTGGTCATTTCAAGCTTTCCACGTTTCCTTAGACACGGAGCGCCAGCAGCTACATGTCCACACCCGAATGTGCATTGCTGTATCAATACCACAGTAAGTAGGATCAATTTATTGTGACCTTAATTTGTTTTGCAGGAGATATGAAATCAGAATGTGGATGCCGAAGTCACTGGATATGGCCACTTCATTTTCTGCGTCTAAAATTTCATACCAGGAAAGAAAATCACTACCTGCTCTGAAAAAGGAAAGCCAGGATCTTATTTTTATAAATCCATTTCAGAGGAAAAGGAAAAATAAATCTTCAGGCAGGGCTAGAGTGGGGCAGGGGAGGGGGGAAGAGGCAAGGTAAATCAAGTTATTTGGGGGAAAAAATCCATGTCATTTTAAGAAAAAGAGCCTTGCAAGTCAACTAATCTTTGACAAAAGAGTGAAAAATTTACATTGGAACAAGGACAGCCTCTTCAATAAACGGTGCTGGGAAAACTGGTGCAAAACATGCAAAAAAGTGAATCAAGACAACTCCCTCACACCATGTACAAAAATCAACTCAAAATGGATAAAAAACTTGCATGTAAGACTGGAGACCAAAATATACATAGAGGAAAACGTGGGCAAAACCCTCCATGAATTACAATCTAGAAATTCATTTCTAGATACATTTATAGCAGGTAAAAAAAGAAGGAAAACATTAACAACTGGGACTACATCAAACTAAAAAGCTTTTGTACAGCAAAAGCGACAACAGAGAAAACAAAAGGAAACCCAAGTGAGTGAGAAAAAAATTTTGCCCTACATACAAGTGATAAGGGTCTAATAACAAAGTTACACTAGGAACTCACACAACTTAACAAAAACAAAGTTAAAAAAAAGTTTAAAAATGGGGAGAAGAATTAAAAAGATACTTCTCCAAAAATACAAATGGCCAACAGGCACATGAAAAACTGTTCAACATCACTAGAAATCAGGGATATGCAAATCAAAACTATAATATGATATCACCTTACAAAAGAAAAAAAAAAAAGGACAGGGTTATTAGGGAATGGAGAAAGAAAAAGAGAGCCATCTGCATAGTGCCAGACAGGCAGGAGAGCTGCTTCTCCCCAGCGTGGAAATTGTACTGATTCCTTTTTTTTCTTAATTTATTTATTTTTTTATATATGCTTTTCACATCTTTGTATTCCCTGGGGACCACTCACCCCTTCCCTCTCTGACCACTCTCTCCCATCTCCATCTCTCCTCACCCCCCCCACATACTGATCCCTTTTATGGAATTTTTATGTACATGTCTATGGCCTAAATTGTCAACCGGAATAAATTTTATAATAAATATATATATATATATATATATATATATATATATATATATATATATAT